>JAPXFY010000034.1:1120573-1138073 GCA_030674185.1 Monoplex corrugatus
AAAAGCTATATGATTGATATGCACTTACCAATGTACACCAATCCAAAGGCTTAAGGGGAGCGAAAATGGACGTTCATATGTAACACAGACAGGCAGAAAGACACAGCTACGTCTTATAATGCACGGCACTGAACAGACCGAGATTAACCCTTTGACTCCCACACCCTGTCTACCAACTGCAAAAACTTAACCCTTTGCCTCCCTCGTTCTATCCACCGGCTTCCTGCAGGAAGCTGGAGATTAGGGTGAGGGAATCAAAGGGTTAAGTTTTTGCTTTGTTTGCATGGTTGACAATTCAGGATGCTGGGGGGAGAGGGCGTGGGAGTCAAAGGGTTATCATTACTGGAGATGAGACACAAGTTCAGAAGACTGATACACACATTAACAGAAATTCATATACATTAATTAACCAAGCAAAACAAGATGAAACAGAAAGGAAGAGGTCTTGCCATACGATGTTACCATACACAAACAACAGAGAAAAGTGTAGACAGAATGAGGTGGTACAACCAATGTCGCTGGACACTCGGCCCCAATATGACTACAATCTCTCACACATGCACAACCTCTCTTTCCCCCTCTCAAACAATAAATACACACATTTCACTCTCTCTCTCTCTTTCACACATTATTATACAAACAAATGTAACATCACACTTCCCCCTCTCTTCCAAACGCCACACCAACACATATCTCTCTCTACTCCATAAACCACACCAACACACATCTCTCTCTACTCCATAAACCACACCAACACACATCTCTCTCTACTCCATAAACCACACCAACACACATCTCCCTCTACTCCATAAACCACACCAATACACATCTCCCTCTCCATAAACCACACCAACACACATCTCCCTCTCCATAAGCCACACCAACACACATCTCTCTCTACTCCATAAACCACACCAACACACATCTCCCTCTACTCCATAAGCCACACCAACATACATCTCCCTCTACTCCATAAACCACACCAACACACATCTCCCTCTACTCCATAAACCACACCAACACACATCTCCCTCTACTCCATAAACCACACCAACACACATCTCCCTCTACTCCATAAGCCACACCAACATACATCTCCCTCTACTCCATAAGCCACACCAACACACATCTCCCTCTACTCCATAAACCACACCAACACACATCTCCCTCTACTCCATAAACCACACCAACATACATCTCCCTCTACTCCATAAACCACACCAACATACATCTCCCTCTACTCCATAAACCACACCAACACACATCTCCCTCTACTCCATTAACCACACCAACACACATCTCCCTCTACTCCATAAACCACACCAATACACATCTCCCTCTACTCCATAAACCACACCAATACACATCTCCCTCTACTCCATAAACCACACCAATACACATCTTCCTCTCCATAAACCACACCAACACATATCTCCCTCTCCATAAACCACACCAACACATATCTCCCTCTCCATAAACCACACCAATACACATCTTCCTCTCCATAAACCACACCAACACATATCTCCCTCTCCATAAACCACACCAACACATATCTCCCTCTCCATAAACCACACCAATACACATCTTCCTCTCCATAAACCACACCAACACATATCTCCCTCTCCATAAACCACACCAACACATATCTCCCTCTCCATAAACCACACCAATACACATCTTCCTCTCCATAAACCACACCAATACACATCTTCCTCTCCATAAACCACACCAACACATATCTCCCTCTCCATAAACCACACCAACACATATCTCCCTCTCCATAAACCACACCAATACACATCTTCCTCTCCATAAACCACACCAACACACATCTCCCTCTACTCCATAAACCACACCAACACACATCTCCCTCTACTCCATAAGCCACACCAATACACATCTCCCTCTCCATAAACCACACCAACATACACCACCCAAATGATGCCCCAAAAAATGCACTTACTTATATTGGGGCAGCAGACGTACTCCACACCGCTGAAGGTACCCAGGCCACAGTTGAGAAGCATGCCAAAACTCTCACAATGCATGCGGTCCTCGGCACACGCATCTCGTGCCTCCACCTCCCAATGGCTGAAGCCCTTGCACACCTTCTGGTCATGTTTGTGGTCAAACTTGCAGTGCTGTGGGACCAGCAGTGCATCGCTCTGGAAGTCATCCACTGCAACATAAGTTATTGTTTGTGATATTACAGGTAATCAGTTACTATAGCGGCGCTGTTTAGTGTCCCACTTGTCACACCTGTCGGCGATCCCGGGTTCAGTGTTGGCCGCTGCACACCTAGACACCACCATCTCCCTCCAGGCCGATCTGTCTTGACCTTTGTGGACAATTTCTTGAATACCAAGGCCACTGATGTTGGTTATGTTCTCGATGTATGAGATTGGAGGTCTGCCTTTCTTCCTTTCTGCCACTGTTTTTCCTTGAAAGATGGTTGCCATGAGGTCTATGTTCTTGCTGCATGACACATGGCCAATGTATCTTAGTCTTCTCTTGTTGATGTCCACTACTAGTACTAGTAGCTTTCCAGTGGTATCAAGTTCTGTTAAGTGTATGAACAAAACAAACTAACAAACAAACAAAAATCTAAAGTCTGATAATGGCAATAGCTTCAAGGAAGCTAGTTTCTAGTTCAGTCAGTACCATTACTGATAACAAACACCACTCGAGTGTAAATGATCATGACTGTGGGACATAAATAAAAAGAAAAATGCGCCGACTGACCTCAGAACTTACTGGCCATTTAACACAAAGTTTTACTTACAAATCAGACAATTCCACTACTGATACATGACACAATTATGGCCAGATAATTGTAATACAATGACATGATTATGGCCAGATAATTGTAATACAATGACATGATTATGGCCATGCGCCAGATAATTGTAATACAATGACATGATTATGGCCATGCGCCAGATAATTGTAATACAATGACATGATTATGGCCATGCGCCAGATAATTGTAATACAATGACATGATTATGGCCATGCGCCAGATAATTGTAATACAATGACATGATTATGGCCATGCGCCAGATAATTGTAATACAATGACATGATTATGGCCAGATAATTGTAATACAATGACATGATTATGGCCAGATAATTGTAATACAATGACATGATTATGGCCAGATAATTGTAATACAATGACATGATTATGGCCAGATAATTGTAATACAATGACATGATTATGGCCAGATAATTGTAATACAATGACATGATTATGGCCAGATAATTGTAATACAATGACATGATTATGGCCATGCGCCAGATAATTGTAATACAATGACATGATTATGGCCATGCGCCAGATAATTGTAATACAATGACATGATTATGGCCATGCGCCAGATAATTGTAATACAATGACATGATTATGGCCATGCGCCAGATAATTGTAATACAATGACATGATTATGGCCATGCGCCAGATAATTGTAATACAATGACATGATTATGGCCAGATAATTGTAATACAATGACATGATTATGGCCAGATAATTGTAATACAATGACATGATTATGGCCAGATAATTGTAATACAATGACATGATTATGGCCAGATAATTGTAATACAATGACATGATTATGGCCAGATAATTGTAATACAATGACATGATTATGGCCAGATAATTGTAATACAATGACATGATTATGGCCAGATAATTCTAATACAATGACATGATTATGGCCAGATAATTGTAATACAATGACATGATTATGACCAGATAATTGTAATACAATGACATGATTATGACCAGATAATTTAATACAATGACATGATTATGACCAGATAATTGTAATACAATGACATGATTATGGCCAGATAATTGTAATACAATGACATGATTATGGCCAGATAATTGTAATACAATGACATGATTATGGCCATGCACCAGATAATTGTAATACAATGACATGATTATGGCCAGATAATTGTAATACAATGACATGATTATGGCCAGATAATTGTAATACAATGACATGATTATGGCCATGTGCCAGATAATTGTAATACAATGACATGATTATGGCCAGATAATTGTAATACAATGACATGATTATGGCCAGATAATTGTAATACAATGACATGATTATGGCCATGCACCAGATAATTGTAATACAATGACATGATTATGGCCAGATAATTGTAATACAATGACATGATTATGGCCATGCACCAGATAATTGTAATACAATGACATGATTATGGCCAGATAATTGTAATACAGTGACATGATTATGGCCATGCACCAGATAATTGTAATACAATGACATGATTATGGCCATGCACCAGATAATTGTAATACAATGACATGATTATGACCAGATAATTGTAATACAATGACATGATTATGGCCATGCACCAGATAATTGTAATACAATGACATGATTATGGCCAGATAATTGTAATACAATGACATGATTATGGTCAGATAATTGTAATACCATGATTATGGCCATGCGCCAGATAATTGTAATACAATGACATGATTATGGCCATGCGCCAGATAATTGTAATACAATGACATGATTATGGCCATGCGCCAGATAATTGTAATACAATGACATGATTATGACCAGATAATTGTAATACAATGACATGATTATGGCCAGATAATTGTAATACAATGACACGATTATGGCCATGCACCAGATAATTGTAATACAATGACATGATTATGACCAGATAATTGTAATACAATGACATGATTATGGCCAGATAATTGTAATACAATGACATGATTATGGCCATGCGCCAGATAATTGTAATACAATGACATGATTATGGCCAGATAATTGTAATACAATGACATGATTATGGCCAGATAATTGTAATACAATGACATGATTATGGCCAGATAATTGTAATACAATGACATGATTATGGCCAGATAATTGTAATACAATGACACGATTATGGCAGATAAATGAATACAATGACATGATTATGGCCATGGCCAGATAATTGTAATACATGACATGATTATGGCCAGATAATTGTAATACAATGACATGATTATGGCCAGATAATTGTAATACAATGACATGATTATGCCAGATAATTGTAATACAATAATGATTATGGCCATGCGCCAGATAATTGTAATACAATAACCATGATTATGGCCAGATAATTGTAATACAATGACATGATTATGGCAGATAATTGTAATACAATGAATGATTATGGCCAGATAATTGTAATACAATGACATGATTATGGCCAGATAATTGTAATACAATGACATGATTATGGCCGATAATTGTAATACAATGACATGATAGGCCAGATAATTGTAATACAATGACATGATTATGGCCAGATAATTGTAATACAATGACATGATTATGGCCAGATAATTGTAATACAATGACATGATTATGGCAGATAATTGTAATACAATGACATGATTATGGCCAGATAATTGTAATACAAGACATGATTATGGCCAGATAATTGTATACAATGACATGATATGGCCATGACAGATAATTGTAATACAATGACATGATTATGGCCAGATAATTGTAATACAATGACATGATTATGCCAGATAATTGTAATACAATGACATGATTATGGCCATGCGCCAGATAATTGTAATACAATGACATGATTATGGTCAGATAATTGTAATACAATGACATGATTATGGCTGCGCCAGATAATTGTAATACAATGACATGTTATGGCCAGATAATTGTAATACAATGAATGATTAGGCCAGATAATTGTAATACAATGACTGATTATGGCCAGATAATTGTAATACAATGACATGATATGGCCAGAAATTGTAATACAATGACATGATTATGGCCAGATATTGTAATACAATGACATTATGGCCAGATAATTGTAATACAATGACATGATTATGGCCAGATAATTGTAATACAATGACATGATTATGGCAGATATTGTAATACAATGACATGATTATGGCCAGATAATTGTAATACAATGACATGATTATGGCAATAATTGTAATACAATGACATGATTATGATGGCCAGATAATTGTAATACAATGACATGATTATGGCAGATAATTGTAATACAATGACATGATTATGGCCAGATATGTAATACAATGACATGATTATGCCATGCCATAATTTAATACATGACATGATTATGGCCATGCCCAGATAATTGTAATACAATGACATGATTATGGTCAGATATTGTAATACAATGACATGATATGGCAGATAATGTAATACAATGACATGATTATGGCCATGCACAGATAATTGTAATACAATGACATGATTATGGCAGATAATTGTAATACAATGACATGATTATGGCCAGATAATTGTAATACAATGACATGATTATGGCCAGATAATGTAATCAATGCATGTTATGGCAATAATGTAATACAATGACATGATTATGGCCAGATAATTGTAATACAATGACATGATTATGGCCAGATAATTGTAATACAATGACATGATTATGGCCAGATAATTGTAAACATGACATGATTATGGCCAGATAATTGTAATACAATGACATGATTATGGCCAGATAATTGTAATACAATGACATGATTATGGCCATGATAATTGTAATACAATGACATGATTATGTGCCAGATAATTGTAATACATGACATGATTATGGCCATGCCAGATAATTGTAATACAATGACATGATTATGGCAGATAATTGTAATACAATGACATGATTATGGTCGATAATTGTAATACAATGACATGATTATGGCCAGATAATTGTAATACAATGACATGATTATGGCCATGCCAGATAATTGTAATACAATGACATGATATGGCCATAGATATTGTAATACAATGACTGATTATGGCAGATAATTGTATACAATGACATGATTATGCCAGATAATTGTATACAATGACTGATTATGCCAGATATTGTAATACAATGACATGATTAGCATAATTGTAATACAATGACATGATTATGGCCATGCCCAGATATTGTAATACATGACATGATTATGGCCAGTAATTGTATACAATGACTGATTATGGCAGATAATTGTAACATGCGATGAATATTAACATGATCAATAATTGTAATACATGACATGATTATGGCATGCCAGATAATTGTAATACAATACATGTTATGGCCAGATATTGTATACAATGACATGATTATGGCAGATAATTGTAATACAATGACTGATTATGGCCAGATAATTGTAATACAATGACATGATTATGGCCAGATATTGTAATACAATGACATGATTATGCGCCAGATAATTGTAATACATGACATGATTATGGCCAGATATGTAATACAATGACATGATTATGGCAGATAATTGTAATACAATGACATGATTATGGCCAATAATTGTAATACAATGACTGATTATGCCAGATAATTTATCAATGACATGATTATGGCCAGATATTGTAATACAATGACATGATTATGGCCAGATAATTGTAATACAATGACATGATTATGGCCAGATAATTGTAATACAATGACATGATTATGGCAGATAATTGTAATACAATGACATGATTATGGCCAGATAATTGTAATACAATGACATGATTATGGCCAGATAATTGTAATACAATGACATGATTATGGCCAGATAATTGTAATACAATGACATGATTATGGCCAGATAATTGTAATACAATGACATGATTATGGCCAGATAATTGTAATACAATGACATGATTATGGCCAGATAATTGTAATACAATGACATGATTATGGCCAGATAATTGTAATACAATGACAATTATGGCCAGATAATTGTAATACAATGACATGATTATGGCAGAAATTGTATACAATGACATGTTATGGCCAGATAATTGTAATACAATGACATGATTATGGCCAGATAATTGTAATACAATGACATGATTATGGCCAGATAATTGTAATACAATGACATATTATGGCCAGATAATTGTAATACAATGACATGATTATGGCCAGATAATTGTAATACATGACATGATTATGGCCAGATAATTGTAATACAATGACATGATTATGGCCAATAATTGTAATACAATGAACAATTATGGCCAGATAATTGTAATACAATGACATGATTATGGCAGATAATTGTAATACATGACATGATTATGGCCAGATAATTGTAATACAATGACATGATTATGGCAGATAATTGTAATACAATGACATGATTTGGTCGAATTGTAATACAATGACAGATATGCCATGCAATAATGTAATACATGACATATTGGTCAGTAATTGTATACAATACTGATTATGGCCAGAAATTGTATACAATGACATATAGGCCAGCGCAATAATTGAATACATGACAGATAGGCCATGCCAATATTGTAATACATGACTGATTATGGCAGATAATTGATAAATGACAGATTGGCAGATATGAATACAATGACATGATTATGGCATGCACCAATAATTGTAATCAATAATGATTATGGCAGTAATTGTATACAGACAGATATGGCCAGATAATTGAATACAATGACATGTAGGCAGATTGTAAACAGAATGATTATGGCCGTATGTAATACAATGACATGATATGGCATAATTGTAATATACAATGACATGATTATGGCCATGCCAGATAATTGTAATACAATGACATGATTATGGCCAGATAATTGTAATACAATGACATGATTATGGTCAGATAATTGTAATACAATGACATGATTATGGCCCAGATAATTGTAATACAATGACATGATTATGGCCATGCACCAGATAATTGTAATACAATGACATGATTATGGCCATGCGCCAGATAATTGTAATACAATGACATGATTATGGCCATGCGCCAGATAATTGTAATACAATGACATGATTATGGCCAGATAATTGTAATACAATGACATGATTATGGCCAGATAATTGTAATACAATGACATGATTATGGTCAGATAATTGTAATACAATGACATGATTATGCCATGCGCCAGATAATTGTAACAAGACAGATATGGCCAGATAATTGTAATACAATGACATGATTATGGCCAGATAATTGTAATACAATGACATGATTATGGCAGCGCCAGATAATTGTAATACAATGACATGATTATGGCCAGATAATTGTAATACAATGACATGATTATGGCCATGCACCAGATAATTGTAATACAATGACATGATTATGGCCAGATAATTGTAATACAAGACATGATATGGCCAGATATTGTAATACAATGACATGATTATGGCCAGATAATTGTAATACAATGACATGATTATGGCCAGATAATTGTAATACAATGACATGATTATGGCCATGCGCCAGATAATTGTAATACAATGACATGATTATGGTCATGCGCCAGATAATTGTAATACAATGACATGATTATGGCCAGATAATTGTAATACAATGACATGATTATGGCCAGATAATTGTAATACAATGACATGATTATGGCCAGATAATTGTAATACAATGACATGATTAGGCCATGCGCCAGATAATTGTAATACAATGACATGATTATGGCCAGATAATTGTAATACAATGACATGATTATGGCCAGATAATTGTAA
This sequence comes from Monoplex corrugatus, assembly GCA_030674185.1. Lineage (NCBI taxonomy): Eukaryota > Metazoa > Mollusca > Gastropoda > Littorinimorpha > Ranellidae > Monoplex > Monoplex corrugatus. Next base: position 1,130,169 of record JAPXFY010000034.1, read on the forward strand.
TACAATGACATGATTATGGCCCGATAATTGTAATACAATGACATGATTATGGCCAGATAATTGTAATACAATGACATGATTATGGCCAGATAATTGTAATACAATGACATGATTATGGCCCGATAATTGTAATACAATGACATGATTATGGCCAGATAATTGTAATACAATGACATGATTATGGCCAGATAATTGTAATACAATGACATGATTATGGCATGCCCAGATAATTGTAATACAATGACAATTATGGCCAGATAATTGTAATACAATGACAGATTATGGCCAGATAATTGTAATACAATGACATGATTATGGCCATGCACAGATAATTGTAATACAATGACAATTATGCTGTCAAATTGTAAATTCAATGACATGATTTGGCAGACATACTTTATACAATTGAACATTTACCGTCGTAATTGTTAACTACAATACATATATTCATGGCAGATAATTGTAATCAATGACTAAGACCAGAATGTATTACAATGACATATATGCCCATTGCCCAATAATTGTAATCCTTGACACTGCATAGGGCGGGCCAATCCAGTGTAATACAATCACTGATTATGGCCCGAGTAATTGTAATCAATGGCGATTCTGGCTCAGAATAAGTGTAAACTGACATGACTATGTGCTACGGGACATATTATGGTATACCATGAATGACTTTTTGGCCTTGCCCAGATAGCTTGTACTCCTTGCATGCACATGCATTTTATGGCTCTAGTACCCTTTTCAGAATCATTTTCAATGACTGAACTATAAGGGAGCTGCCAGATAACCTTGTAGACCCCACCTTATGACAGTGTTTGGCCCCAGACCTTAACTTCGGGGCTGGCAATACAGGTATTGTCTTGATGCGCCTTCTGCTTTGTATACATTGTTCTATCAATCATGTTATGGCGAGCGATCAATGTATACAATGTCTGTCTATGGCCTGCTTCTGATGAATTGGGAATTTCATGACACTTGAGTTGGTATCCCGTCCTGCCCAGTCCATTGAAGCCCTTTCAATGTGCTTTGCATCCCTTTGGGCACTAGTCCTCTCTTTGTAGAATAGCAAGTGGTTTTCATGGATTTTGTCAGATAACCCTCTGTGAATACTTTATGAATGATTTGTGCCTCCATGTATACCTTCCTTGGGCTAGCGCTACTTTGCAAGAGCTTAGGACATGTTCCACTGTTTGTTTCTTCTGACAGAGCGGACATGCTGGGTCGTCTGATTTCCCCCATTTCACTAAGTTTGCATTCGAGGGGAGCAGGTCATATACAGATCTGAGGAGGAAGCTTATCCTTAGAGGAGCCATGTGCCACATATCGTTCCAGCTGAGACTTCTTTGGAGTGCACTGTCCCATGTTGTCCATTGCCCCTGTTGACCTTGCTGGACTGCCTTCTGCACTCTTTTGACATCTTCTTCTTCCTTCAACTCCTGTATGATCATGTCTCTTTTTTCCTTCCCTTTGGCTTTGGACCACCACTGCATTTTTGTTGCTCCCAGTCCCTGTCTGTTGGTTTGCGTGTGTCCAATTATTTCTTTGATGCTGAGGTTTCTCTTGGCATTGTTTACAGCCTCTTGGACTTTCCACTTTCTGCCAGTTCTCAGCTTTGGATGAACTGATCTCACGATATTGTCTTCCGATTCCTCCAGCATGCTCAACAGTCTTGCTTTTCCAACTTTGTATTCCTCCACTATGGATTTGAGAGGTAGCTTCAGCATTGCTTGACGACAGTAGAATGCAACATCAGTGAGACCAGGTGGGACACCGAGTCATTTTCTTGTGTATTTGTTGATTTTGGCTTCCATTGCTTCGACTGTGCTGGTGCAAATGTCATAGATTAGCAGTGGCCACAGCAGCTTTGGTATCAGCATGAACTGTAGACACCAGACTTTGTATTTGCCTGGCAGTCCGCAGTTATCTATTTTCTTCAGGCCTTCTTCTGCTGTTTGCTTGGTTTCACATCCCCTTTGTGTGTCTTTCTATATATGTTATTGACTCAATATACAATATTATCATTATACTAAACAGATCATATACTGATTAGCTGTTGTACTCTGCTAAGTGAAGATTCAACAGTTGTTAGTCAGTTGGACTGTCTGGACGACTCAATGACTGGTTTGGTGTTAACTGTTGTACCTTGCTAAGTGAAGCTTCAACAGTTGTTAGTTGGATTGTCTGGATCAGTGAATGACTCAATCAGTCAATGACTGTTTGGGTGTTAACTATTGTACCGTGCTAAGTGAAGATTCAACAGTTGTTAGTTGGATTGTCTGGACGACTCAATGACTGGTTGGGTGTTAACTGTTGTACCTTGCTAAGTGAAGATTCAATAGTTGTTAGTTGGATTGTCTGGACGACTCAATGACTGTTTGGGTGTTAACTGTTGTACCTTGCTAAGTGAAGATTCAATAGTTGTTAATTGGATTGTCTGGACGACTCAATGACTGTTTGTGTGTTAACTGTTGTACCTTGCTAAGTGAAGATTCAATAGTTGTTAGTTGGATTGTCTGGACGACTCAATGACTGGTTGGGTGTTAACTGTTGTACCTTGCTAAGTGAAGATTCAACAGTTGTTTGTCAGTTGGACTATCTGGATCAGTGAATGACTCAATGACTGGTTGTGTGTTAACTGTTGTACCTTGCTAAGTGAAGATTCAATAGTTGTCAGTTGGATTGTCTGGACGACTCAATGACTGGTTGGGTGTTAACTGTTGTACCTTGCTAAGTGAAGATTCAATAGTTGTCAGTTGGATTGTCTGGACGACTCAATGACTGTTTGTGTGTTAACTGTTGTACCTTGCTAAGTGAAGATTCAATAGTTGTCAGTTGGATTGTCTGGATGACTCAATGACTGGTTGGGTGTTAACTGTTGTACCTTGCTAAGTGAAGATTCAACAGTTGTTAGTCAGTTGGACTGTCTGGACGACTCAATAACTGGTTGGGGTGTTAACTGTTGTACCTTGCTAAGTGAAGATTCAACAATTGTTAGTCAGTTGGACTGTCTGGACGACTCAATAACTGGTTGGGTGTTAACTGTTCTACTCTGCTAAGTGAAGATTCAATAGTTGTCAGTTGGATTGTCTGGACGACTCAATGACTGGTTGTGTGTTAAGTGTTGTACCTTGCTAAGTGAAGATTCAATAGTTGTTAGTTGGATTGTCTGGACGACTCAATGACTGGTTGGGGTGTTGACTGTTGTACCTTGCTAAGTGAAGATTCAATAGTTGTCAGTTGGACTGTCTGGACGACTCAATGACTGGTTGGGTGTTAACTGTTGTACCTTGCTAAGTGAAGATTCAACAGTTGTTAGTCAGTTGGACTGTCAGGACGACTCAATGACTGGTTGGGTGTTAACTGTTGTACCTTGCTAAGTGAAGATTCAACAGTTGTTAGTCAGTTGGACTGTCTGGACGACTCAATGACTGGTTGTGTGTTAACTGTTGTACCTTGCTAAGTGAAGATTCAATAGTTGTTAGTTGGATTGTCTGGACGACTCAATGACTGGTTGGGGTGTTAACTGTTGTACCTTGCTAAGTGAAGATTCAATAGTTGTCAGTTGGACTGTCTGGACGACTCAATAACTGGTTGGGTGTTAACTGTTCTACTCTGCTAAGTGAAGATTCAATAGTTGTCAGTTGGATTGTCTGGACGACTCAATGACTGGTTGTGTGTTAACTGTTGTACCTTGCTAAGAGAAGATTCAATAGTTGTTAGTTGGATTGTCTGGACGACTCAATGACTGGTTGGGGTGTTAACTGTTGTACCTTGCTAAGTGAAGATTCAATAGTTGTCAGTTGGACTGTCTGGACGACTCAATAACTGTTTGGTGTTAACTGTTGTACCTTGCTAAGTGAAGATTCAACAGTGTGTCAGTTGGATGTCTGGAGACTCAATGACTGTTTGTGTGTTAACTGTTGTACCTTGCTAAGTGAAGATTCAATAGTTGTTATCAGTTGGATTGTCTGGACGACTCAATGACTGGTTGGGTGTTAACTGTTGTACCTTGCTAAGTGAAGATTCAATAGTTGTCAGTTGGACTGTGGATGACTCAATGACTGTTGGGTGTTAACTGTTGTACCTTGCTAAGTGAAGATTCAATAGTTGTCAGTTGGATTGTCTGGATCATACTCAATGACTGGTTGGTGTTAACTGTGTACTTTGCTAAGAAAATAATATTGCAGTTGATTGTTGGGACGACCAATGACGGTGGTTTTATTTGTTTGCAGGAAGATAAAGTGCAGACTGCGAGACAATAATATGAAGTGAAGAAATGTGAGATGAGTGGAACTCATGTGGTGGGTGTGTTAACTGTTGTACCTTGCTAAGTGAAGATTCAATAGTTGTCAGTTGGACTGTCTGGACGATCAATAACTGGTTTGGGTGTTAACTGTTTACTTTGCTAAGTGAAGATATCAATAGTTGGTCAGTTGGATTGTCTGGATGACTCAATGACTGTTGGGTGTTAAACTGTTGTACCTTGCTAAGTGAAGATTCAATAGTTGTCAGTTGGACTTGTGAACGAATCAATGACTGGTTTGGGTGTTAACTGTTTACTCTGCTAAGTGAAGATTCAATAGTTGTCGTCAGTTGGACTGTGGACGACTCAATGATGGTTGGTGTGTTAACTGTTGTACCTTGCTAAGTGAAGATTCAATAGTTGTCAGTTGGATTGTTGGAACGACTCAATGACTGTTTGGGTGTTAACTGTTTACTCTTGCTAAGTGAAGATTCAACTAGTTGTCAGTTGGATTGTCTGGATCAGTGAATGACTCAATGACTGTTTGGGTGTTAACTGTTGTACCTTGCTAAGTGAAGATTCAATAGTTGTCAGTTGGATTGTCTGGATGACTCAATGACTGGTTGGTGTGTTAACTGTTGTACCTTGCTAAGTGAAGATTCAATAGTTGTCAGTTGGATGTGGACGACTCAATGACTGTTTGGGTGTTAACTGTTGTACCTTGCTAAGTGAAGATTCAATAGTTGTCAGTTGGATTGTCTGGATGACTCAATGACTGGTTGGGTGTTAACTGTTGTACCTTGCTAAGTGAAGATTCAATAGTTGTTAGTTGGATTGTCTGGATGACTCAATCATCAATGACTGTTTGGGTGTTAACTGTTGTACCTTGCTAAGTGAAGATTCAATAGTTGTCAGTTGGATTGTCTGGATCAGTGAATGACTCAATGACTGGTTGGGGTGTTAACTGTTGTACCTTGCTAAGTGAAGATTCAATAGTTGTCAGTTGGATTGTCTGGATCAGTGGATGACTCAATGACTGTTTGTGTGTTAACTGTTGTACCTTGCTAAGTGAAGATTCAATAGTTGTCAGTTGGATTGTCTGGATCAGTGAATGACTCAATGACTGATTGGGGTGTTAACTGTTGTACCTTGCTAAGTGAAGATTCAATAGTTGTTAGTTGGATTGTCTGGATCAGTGAATGACTCAATGACTGGTTGGGGTGTTAACTGTTGTACCTTGCTAAGTGAAGATTCAATAGTTGTCAGTTGGATTGTCTGGATCAGTGAATGACTCAATGACTGGTTGGGGTGTTAACTGTTGTACCTTGCTAAGTGAAGATTCAATAGTTGTCAGTTGGATTTCTGGATCAGTGAATGACTCAATGACTGGTTTGTGTGTTAACTGTTGTACCATTGCTAAGTGAAGATTCAATAGTTGTTAGTTGGATTGTCTGGACGACTAAATGACTGGTTGGGTGTTAACTGTTGTACCTTGCTAAGTGAAGATTCAATAGTTGTTAGTTGGACTGTCTGGACGACTCAATGACTGGTTGGGTGTTAACTGTTGTACCTTGCTAAGTGAAGATTCAATAGTTGTCAGTTGGATTGTCTGGACGACTCAATGACTGGTTGGTGGTGTTAACTGTTGTACCTTGCTAAGTGAAGATTCAACAGTTGTCAGTTGGATTTGTCTGGACGACTCAATGACTGGTTGGGGTGTTAACTGTTGTACCTTGCTAGTGAAGATTCAACCAGTTAGTCATTGGATTGTCTGGACGACTCAATGACTGTTTGTGTGTTAACTGTTGTACCTTGCTAAGTGAAGATTCAACAGTTGTCAGTTGGATTGTCTGGATGACTCAATGACTGTTTGTGTGTTAACTGTTGTACCTTGCTAAGTGAAGATTCAATAGTTGTTAGTCAGTTGGATTGTCTGGACGACTCAATGACTGGTTGGGTGTTAACTGTTGTACCTTGCTAAGTGAAGATTCAATAGTTGTCAGTTGGACTGTGGATGACTCAATGACTGTTTGGGTGTTAACTGTTGTACCTGCTAAGTGAAGATTCAATAGTTGTTTGTCAGTTGGATTGTCTGGACGACTCAATGACTCAATGACTGGTTGGGTGTTAACTGTGGGTTTCTTTTTGCTTTAAAAAAAGAGAAAAAAAAAATTAACCCCTTGCCCTGGTTTTGATCTGCTTTGAATCAAGATCACAAATTACAGGGAAACTGTTATTTATTTGTTTGAGACAGAAAAGAAAAGTGAGACAGAGAAACAAAAAGCAGAAAGACAAAATAATATGACAGTGAATAAGGAAAATTGGGAGAAGAACCCAGTAGGATACATACATTGGGGGGGGGGGGGGGGGGGGGCTGAGACTGCGAGGTGGAGAGGGTAAAGAGTAAGGAGACAAAGAAAACCTGAGACACACCCACACAAACAAATGTGACCTTCCAGCACGGTCAGTCTTAACTAGCATTTTGGGTATTTTGAGATATATACATATCACTGGAAAGTATACATTCTGCCCATTATTTTGGTACTTGAATAAAGCTTGTACTCAAAAAAATGTAGACACTATGTATGTTTAAAGTCATTAAGTTGTATGACAGCAATTTTGAAAAAATGAGCTCTAGAGTTTTTATGTACTCTCCCACACATTTTCCTTTCAATCTAATTTTAGCTGTCATTATCCGAAAGGTCCACCAAAGAGCTGTCTGTCAGTTGTCACACGTGGGGGATCTGTACACATTACGGTTTACAATATGAGGCAAAAGTAGGTACTTTAGGTAAAAATTGCATTCTTTCTGCTACGATCAGAGCATTAAAATACCATTAATGATATTTTTTTCAAGAAAAAAATTTCTGTGGGGGATAGATTATAGTCCAAAGAAATCGATTTTGAGAAAAAGTCAAAACACCCCAGATAGACCCTCAGTCACCTTTTCAGCTCCTAGTGCTGTTCGACTGACTGCGATTTAAGACTGAATTGGTGGTAGGAGGTCACAAATGACAGTCTAGAAATCAGACTGTTGTAGCAATGAAAACAATATCACCATCATCCTTACAGCTACCATACTATCTCTGTCACACTACTGACAACACACATGTTCTTTTTTGTGTAATCACAACATGTGTGTTTTTACACACCACCGTTTTCAGTCACCCTGTATACCCCTTTCTATCCTTCCCCAGAGCAAACACGCACTGAATGCATCCACACCACCCACACTTACCACTCCCTCACACCTGACCTATCCTTTAAAGTTCACCACCCACAACCACATCAGTACACCCCAATGGAGGGAGTTGTTAAGCCTACATTCAACCCATTACCTGGGTGGCTGGACTCAAAAGGCACACAGACAGTATACATGTACACAAAAGGCTTTGCTGAAATGTGACATATTTTTGGGCTGACAAAACAGCTCCTGGAGTGCACCAAGCCTCAACACTGTCTATGAGGTGCGTCTAAAATTCTGAACGGTTTATTCAGTTAAACATTCTGTAAAGTCTGGTTAGAATGGAGAGAGGGGGGAAGAGGGATCAGTACCAAAATGAATCTCTTCAACTTTTGTGTGTTCTAGTTTTGTAAAGCTGTGTTAGAATACAGAGATGGGACAGACGGACTGGTAGTGGTACCAGAGAGGGTCA
>JAPXFY010000034.1:1143073-1175573 GCA_030674185.1 Monoplex corrugatus
TACAGAACAGGTTTTGTTTCTGTTTTTGGTGTTTTCTTTTTAAACAAAGATTGCTAGAATGGCTTGATCATCTTGTGGATGGTTTAGATTGATGTCATCATCTTTCTCTTCTTGACCTGTGTGGTTGTACCATCACGAGTGTCATCGGGAACAAAGAGCTGACCATCAGCAGTGAGCTGGAAGACCTGAAGTGGAGAAATCTTACGTGACATCAATGTCTTTGTCATGCCATCAATCCAGCACTTCCTTGATCTGCCTCTTGTTTAAAAGTCTTGGTTATCATCTTTTTGTTATGTATGCTGACACAGCTGCTGACCTTCCAATCTGGTCAAACGATCAAACTACTGAATTTTCTGTCCATGATTATGACGATGGAAAGATGTTGTTATAATATCTCTGATCTTCATGTTTCTGACGATAATGATCTGTTCTTTAAAGTCCAACATTTAGTCTGAAGTTGCGTTTGGTCTGTTTCCTTTTCTTAATTTCAGCCGAAATCTTCCCATTACAGGATTGTGGAAGAGAGTTCTTGAATGTTATATAGAACTGATACTGTTATACAGTTGTGAGGCGTGGACAGTCAACACGCAAAGTCAGAACAAGATTGAGGCAGCCAAGATGTGGTTTCTAAGAAGAATGTTGAGAGTTCCATGGACAGCAAAGAAAACAAACGAGACAGTCTTGATGGAGGCAGACACAAGAAGATCATTGTTAATGTTAAGTAGATTACAGTCTTGATGGAGGCAGACACAAGAAGATCATTGTTAAGTAGATTAGGAAAATACAGGCAACATTTACAGGCCATTTCATGAGGAAAGAGGAATTAGAGCACCTGGTGACAACAGGAAAACTGGAGGGAAAGAGAGCACCAGGTAGACCCAGGGACAAAATACTGGACAGACTTGCAGGGTGGCTGAGGACAGAGAGGTTGGAAGATGTGCTTGTGGCAACAAGGGATCATATGGAGGGCATTGATCGCCAATGCCATGGCACAGGGACTTGATGATGATGATGATGATGATGATGATTAAGACAATGGAAAGACGTTGAATATCTCTCATCTTCCTCATGTTTCTGATGATGTTGATCTGTTCTTACTGACACACTTTTTCTAAAACAACAATCTCATGGGTGGTCATTCTGCACTCTCCGGGTTATCTGGGTCAAGCTTTGGCAATGGTGGGCACTGCAGCAATAGTCAATAAGCAAGTTGCTCTGAATGCTCCATGTGTGTGTGTTGTGTGTGTGTGTGTGTGTGTGTGTGTGTGTGTGTGTGTGTGTGTGTGTGTGTGTGTGTGTGTGTGTGTGTGTGTGTGGTGTGTGTGTCACGTTGTGTGTGTCACTGTGTGTGTGTGTGTGTGTCACTGTGTGTGTGTGTTGTGTGTGTGTGTCATGTGTGTGTGTATGTGTGTGTGTGTGTCCTGTGTGTGTGTGTCGTGTGTCACTGTGTGTGTGTGTGTGTGTGTTGTGTGTGTGTGTCACTGTGTGTGTGTGTGTCACTGTGTGTGTGTGTGTGTCACTGTGTTGTGTTGTGTGTTGTGTGTGTGTCACTGTGTGGTGTGTGTGTGTGTGTCACTGTGTGTTGTGTGTGTGTGTGTGTGTGTGTGTGTGTGTGTATGTGTGTGTTGTGTTGTGTTGTGTGTGTGTGTGTGTGTGTGTGTGTGTGTGTGTGTGTGTGTGTGTGTGTGTGGTGTCACTGTGTGTGTGTGTGTGTGGTGTGTGTGTGCTGTGTGTGTGTGTGTGTGTGTCATGTGTGTGTGTGTGTGTGTGTGTGTTTGTGTGTTGTGTGTGTACTGTGTGTGTCATGTGTGTGTTGTGTGTGTGTGTGTGTGTGTGTGTGTGTGTGTGTTGTGTGTGTGTGTGTGTGTGTGTGTGTGTGTGTGTGTGTGTGTGTGTGTGTGTGTGTGTGTGTGTGTCACGTGTGGTGTCATTGTGTGTGTGTGTGTGTGTGTTGTGGTGTGTGTGTGTGTGTGTGTGTGTGTGTGTGTGTGTGTGTGTGTGTGTGTGTGTGGTGGTGTGTGTGTGTTGTGTGTGTTGTGGTGTGTGTGTGTGTGTGTGTGTGTGTGGTGTGTGTGTGTGTGTGTGTGTGTGTTGTGGTGTGTGTGTGTGTGTGTGTTGTGTGTGTGTGTGCATGTGTGTGTGTCTGTGTGTGTGTGTGTGTGTGTGTGTGTGTGGTTGTGTGAGTGTGTGTGAGTGTGTACATAAATGAATGTATGCTACATGTGAGTATTCACTATTTGTGTCACTGTGTCAGCCAAATAAGAGAATGAATTACAAAAAAACTGCACATTCTCAGTTTTCAAAATCAAACAGCATATTACATTTACAAGCACCAGCATCTTCTATTTTGCTCTAGAAGAATGACACTTGACAGAGACTTAAACCCACAGTCTCCCTTCCAGTCCAGGACAAGTCACTAGTCTAATGCACAAAACACCTTCTACATCAAATGTGACCCCCCACCACGAAATCAGTCTTAACTAGCGTTTTCGGCATTTTGAGATACACATATCACTGGAAAGTGTACATTCTACTGATTATTTTGGTACTTGAATAAAGCTTGTACTCAAAAAAATGTAGAAGTTATGTATGTTTAAAGTCATTCAGTTGTATGACGGCCTATTTGAGAAAACAGCCTCTAAAGTTTTTGTGTGCTCTTCTACACATTTTCCTTCATTATCTGAAAAGTGCACCAAAGAGCTTTCCGTCAGTATATTACATGTGCGGGTACTGCACAGGTTACGGTTTATAATAAGAGAAAAAAAATAGGTACTTTTGGTAGGAAAAAGCATTCTTTCTGCTGCGATCAGTGCATTAAATACCATTTTAGATTGATCAATATTTTTCAAGAAAAAAAATTCTGTGGAGGATAGATTATAGTCTACAGAGATCAATTTTGAGAAAAAGAAAAAGTCAAAACACCCCAGATAGACCCTCAGTCACCTTTTCAGCTCCTAGTGCTGTTCGACTGACCGCGAGTTAAAGACTGATTTCATGGTGGGAGGTCACAAATGGTCTTATTTACGGCTGAAAAAAGACTTACCATCTTAGATTCATTAAAAACTCACTTTTCATTTACTTCAATGGAAGGAATGCATACCTCAGCGTTATTATTTCCTGTGTTTCCTGACCAGTTGCCGTGGTGTAGTGGTTAGCACTACAGACTACGGACTGGAAGGCTGTGGGTTCGAACCGTGTAAGTCCCTTCAAAAATCATTGTGGGATTTTTCCGCTCTAAACGGCTCCTACCCAGAGTTGAGCTAACTATGGGCTCACTGGGAAGACAGGGACCACACAGTTCAGTCTCATCCACTTCATGGATGCATCACTGAGGGTGTTGCTCAGATCTTCTGACCAGCACCACAGGTGTCTGTATCTCTCAGGCCTGGTTGACGCCAGGGTATATTATGATAGTAAGCGTAGAGTACAACCCTGTCACACAGTCTCAATCCTAGATGGAACTGCGTAGCATCCAGATTGTCATCCTCACTGACATCATCATCACTGCATTGTAAAAACTGTGCCAGCTTCTGTGGCCACTGAGGTGGCATAGAAAATGGGACCAAAAAAAAGCGCGAGTACAAAAAGTAACCCCCCCTTGAGTGTGATGATCCTAATATACATATAATGATATATAATACATATGATCATGACTATTGAGACAACTTGACAAGATCAAAAATAAGGAACCCAATAATTTCGCATAAACACAGATAACAAACAAATTTATTTAAACAAACTAGAAGAAACAAACATACAGTGCAACACAACATGCTCCAAACATAACATAACATAACAAAACATACACACACACACACACACACACACACACACACACACACACACACACACACACACACACACACACACAGAGCACAACACAAGCTGAAAGTAGAAATGACTGACCTATACATCTGAAAGGACGGAGACGGTGGGTGTGCAGAGTGTTTCCTTTGAGAGACGGCCAGCCAGCTATGGTGACCAGGTAGGAAGCCTCCACCACGTTGGTGATGTTGTGGTTGGGGTACATCTAGTAAAAATAACAATAAACATCTAGTAATAACAATAACAATAAACATCTAGTGATATTCTAATAATAACAATAAACATCTATAATAATAACAATAAACATCTATAATAATAATAACAATAAACATCTAGTGATATTCTAATAATAACAATAAACATCTAGTAATAACAATAACAATAAACATCTAGTGATATTCTAATAATAACAATAAACATCTAGTAATAACAATAACAATAACAATATCTAGTGATATTCTAATAATAACAATAAACATCTATAATAACAATAACAATAAACATCTAGTGATATTCTAATAATAACAATAAACATCTAGTAATAACAATAACAATAAACATCTAGTAATAACAATAACAATAAACATCTAGTGATATTCTAATAATAACAATAAACATCTAGTAATATTATACTAATAACAATAACAATAAACATCTAGTAATAACAATAACAATAAACATCTAGTGATATTCTAATAATAACAATAACAATAAACTATCATTTTGGTGTAACGCTACCTTCCAAACTCATCTGGACGTACACTACAAAGATACTTACTATAAAGTATTTGACTCAGTGCATACTACACAGTAATACTAATACAAAGCACTGTTGTTAGTGTTACACAACACACACACACAAGAGAATATACATACATATAAATATATATTCTCTTGTGTGTGTGTTGTATAACAATGCTTTCTATGTAAAACAATATGTGCAAAAATGAATCTATACTAACAAAAAAGTAACATGTCTAACCACACAAATAAACATGCTATGAATAAATATACAATGATTGTACACAAATGATTACACAGTGCTATCAGTATCACTGGTAGTTAAAAATGGACACTGAAACAATTGGGAGAATGTAAATGATTGTACACAAATGATTACACAGTGCTATCACTGACAGTTAAAAATGGACACTGAAAGGCCTGGGTGATTGTAAATCTTGTCTTTGACTTGAAATGCTGAAGATATGATCGGTATTCAGTACAGTTCTTTGAATAATGGTGTTAAATGACCATATCCTAGTTCTTTGAATAATGTTGTTAAATGACCATATCCTAGTTCTTTGAATAATGGTGTTAAATGGCCATATCCTAGTTCTTTGAATAATGGTGTTAAATGACCATATCCTAGTTCTTTGAATAATAGTGTTAAATGGCCATATCCTAGTTCTTTGAATAATGGTGTTAAATGGCCATATCCTAGTTCTTTGAATAATGGTGTTAAATGACCATATCCTAGTTCTTTGAATAATGGTGTTAAATGGCCATATCCTAGTTCTTTGAATAATGGTGTTAAATGGCCATATCCTAGTTCTTTGAATAATGGTGTTAAATGACCATATCCTAGTTCTTTGAATAATGGTGTTAAATGACCATATCCTAGTTCTTTGAATAATGGTGTTAAATGACCATATCCTAGTTCTTTGAATAATGGTGTTAAATGACCATATCCTAGTTCTTTGAATAATGGTGTTAAATGGCCATATCCTAGTTCTTTGAATAATGGTGTTAAATGGCCATATCCTAGTTCTTTGAATAATGGTGTTAAATGACCATATGAATAATGGTGTTAAATGACCATATGAATAAGTGTTAAATGACCGTATGAATAATGGTGTTAAATGACCATATGAATAAGTGTTAAATGACCGTATGAATAATGGTATTAAATGACCGTATGAATAATGGTGTTAAATGACCATATGAATAATGGTGTTAAATGACCATATGAATAATGGTATTAAATGGCCATATGAATAATGGTGTTAAATGGCCATGAATAATGGTGTTAAATGACCATATGAATAAGTGTTAAATGACCGTATGAATAATGGTGTTAAATGACCATATGAATAAGTGTTAAATGACCGTATGAATAATGGTATTAAATGACCGTATGAATAATGGTGTTAAATGACCATATGAATAATGGTGTTAAATGACCATATGAATAATGGTGTTAAATGACCATATGAATAATGGTGTTAAATGGCCATGAATAATGGTGTTAAATGACCACATGAATAATGGTGTTAAATGACCATATGATTGATGGTGTTAAATGACCATATGAATAAGTGTTAATTGACCGTATGAATAATGGTGTTAAATGACCATATGAATAATGGTGTTAAATGACCATATGAATAATGGTGTTAAATGACCATATGAATAATGGTGTTAAATGACCATATGAATGATGGTGTTAAATGACCATATGAATAATGGTATTAAATGACCATATGAATAAGTGTTAAATGACCATATGAATAATGGTGTTAAATGACCATATGATTGATGGTGTTAAATGACCATATGAATAATGGTGTTAAATGACCATATGAATAATGGTGTTAAATGACCATATGAATAATAGTGTTAAATGGCCATATGAATAATAGTGTTAAATGGCCATATGAATAATGGTGTTAAATGGCCATATGAATAATGGTGTTAAATGGCCATATGAATAATAGTGTTAAATGACCATATGAATAATAGTGTTAAATGGCCATATGAATAATGGTGTTAAATGACCATATGAATAATGGTGTTAAATGACCATGAATAATGGTGTTAAATGACCATATGAATAATGGTGTTAAATGGCCATATGAATAATAGTGTTAAATGACCATATGAATAATGGTGTTAAATGACCATATGAATGATGGTGTTAAATGACCATATGAATAATGGTGTTAAATGACCATATGAATAATAGTGTTAAATGGCCATATGAATAATAGTGTTAAATGGCCATATGAATAATGGTGTTAAATGACCATATGAATAATAGTGTTAAATGACCATATGAATAATGGTGTTAAATGACCATATCCTCTTTTCTTCCTCTTCTGAACCCTTTATATTCTACACATTTGGTAACACTACAGCACAGAATTACAACAGCCTTGCCAAGAACTTACTCGGCGATCGCGCTAGATTTTTTCCCAGCCGGTACTAGCTACGGCAATTATAACATGTCAAAAATGCAACCGGTACAGACAAAAAAAAAATCAGTAGGCTTGTTCTATCAATTTTAATTGCCCTTCCTGTAAGTATAACAGCGCGCTAACAGAAAGGGAGAAGGAGGGGAACAAACTGGTAGACTACCGGAAACTGGTTGAGTGATTCATGTCACTATGCGGAACATGGGACTAGGCCGGGAGAAAAAAGGTCAATGAAGCAACCGGTACAATGAATTTTTTTTTCAGTTTTGTGTAAGGACAGGTTAAATCACAGTCGGTATTCAGTGTTTTGAATCAGTAAAATACGGACTGTAGTCGGTTACCGCGGTTGCTGTTACTACAGCACAGGCAAAAATTTTAAATACTGATTTGGACAAAACTAGTATGATGGAAACGGTCCTCCTAAGCTCTAGATAGTAACTACAGCAGAAGCTGCTGTTGTGTTCCTTCATCTAATCTATCTACAGACAAATTTCAGTCAATCTTGATCATGAAATATTTCAGAGGTCTGGGATGAAACACTCAAACAGTAGTACCACCAATATTTCCACACTGAGTGACTCACTGCAAAGCTGTCTAAGTTTGAGTGGTAGAGCCAACAGACATCACCTCCATTTTTTCTGGGTTCAATTTTAACCCTTTGACTCCCGCACCCTATCCATCAACTGTAAAAACTTAACCCTTTGATTCCCTCACCCCATCCACCAGCTTCCTGCAGGAATCTGGTGGATAGGATGAGGGAATCAAAGGGTTAAGTTTTTGCTTTGCTGGCATGTTTGGTAATGCAGGATGCTGGTGGACAGGGGTGTGGGAGTCAAAGGGTTAAGCTTCTTGTAGTTCATTCTGAACATCATCAACTGACACACATGTGGGACATGTAAGTCTGAATGCTATTCTGAATATCACTATCAGAAGTAAAATTACATGGTGCAAAACTTTTTCACAAACCTGTGTCTACTCACTTGTGAAAATCAAACACAAGGAATTACATATTAATAAATAAAGTGTGTGTGTGTGTGTGTTTGAATCTCTGAATAGTGTGATGTAACAAGCTTTTACATAATTAGGTATGATCTCCATATATACAAGTGAAAAGCAAGAAAAATTCAATCACATTTGCGATGCCTGTAATAAGTACTTAATTTAAAGTAGGAAATGTGTCCTCAAAATTGTCCCTGATTGCCTATCACTAAGAGTAAAGTACGTGTTCTTCACCAAATACATGAATGTGGAAATCAGAGAATCACACCATACGTTCATGACCACAAAGTCATGGTCCTGGCAGCAACGAGTTATTATTACTTTTTTCATGAAGTGATGAAATGTATTTACAAATTCAGAAAATGAAGACTGACTGACAATGCCACTAAGCAGTGCACACTAAAATGAGAGTATGTAAATTACATCGTAATATATGACACTAGAAAATGTATACTAATGTATGTATTATAATCAGTACACTTATTTGCATTACACTTTTAGTGCCATTTAGATTTACCAAAACATCACATTGCTTTTTGTAAATAACACTATTTAGTGCCTTTTACCAAAACATCACACTGCTTTTAAAAATTGATTAAAATTAAATTCATCAGTATTCCCATTAAAATTTACCTATAAATATGTACTATACAGGCATCTGTTGCCTAAAATAAATGAGCAGGTTAAAAAGAAGGGAAAAAAAAAAGAAAATGGGTGGCACTACATTCTGGTAATTAATACACATAATTATAAATATATAATTCTTACTGTTTGTATCCTGGTTATGTGTCATTTGTCTGATTCACTTTCTTATATTCAAAGAAAATGAGTGATAGTGGCACATTTCTTTCAACAATTGAACAAGACTTAAAAAAACAAAAAAACAATGCTTATTTATCATGCGTCAGCTGTTTAATCCATTTTCTTTGAAAAAAAAAAAAAAAGGGGGGGGGGGGGGGGGGGGGGGGGGCAGCTGCATACATGTATCTTTCGAAAAAAAAACTTTAAAAAATCAATCGGAATATTTTCATTAAGTTAAGGTACACAAATTAATTACATAAAAAAAATCAAACAGAATATTTTAATTACGGTACACAAATCAGAGACAACACAGGTCATGAACTTACTTTCTGGCAGTAGTTCAGGATGGGTTTTTTATCCAGCCAGCACTCTTTGGTGTAAGGGTCACTTATCCACTCATTCACTCCCCTGTGCATGGCCGGTTTGCCACAGATAAAGGCCACCATAGGTTCATGGTCATTCTGTGTGGCCAGAACCATCATCTGAAAGGGCAACAACAGTCATGTAGAAATCAGTATGCCTTATAAAATATTTATAGAAATCAGTATGCATTATAAAATATTTATAGAAATCAGTATGCCTTATAAAATATTTATAGAAATCAGTATGCATTATAAAATATTTATGTCATATATAAATACATGATATATCTATGTATGGTGTTCATCATAAATAAAATTTATGCAAAGCCACATGCCAGGTTTATGCAGTTTTGTTTTTCTTCTTTCCTCCCACAGGCTCTGATCAAATTTCTCTTAAATAATGGCTGAGTTAAATTCATTTTTAACAGCAGATTTGTTAGTGTGCGTGTGTGTGTGTGTGTGTGTGTGTGTGTGTGTGTGTGTGTGTGTGTGTGTGTGTGTGTGTGTGTGTGTGTGTGTGTGTGTGTATGTGTGTGTGTGTGTGTGTGTGTGTGTGTGTGTGTGTGTGTGTGTGTGTGTGTGTGTATGTGTGTGTGTGCATGTATGCGTGTGTATGTATGCGTATGCGTGTGAGAGAGAGAGAGAGAGAGACACACACACACACACACACACACACACACACACACACACACACACACGTCACAGTGAGAGAAAAAAAAGGAAAGTCGAAGCACACACAGACACACTTGAGTGTCGACTGACTGAGTGAGTGAGACAAACACATTCTCAAACACTCAATGATCTACAAACACATTCTCAAACACTCAATGATCTACAAACACATTCTCAAACACTCAATGATCTACAAACTAGTACATCAGTGAATCAGTCAATCATTCAATGAACGAGTGAGTGAATTGTGACAGGAGAAACTAACATATTAACCCTTTGACTCCCACATCCTGTCTGCCACCATCTTGCATTGTCAACCATGCTAGTAAAGCAAAAACTTAACCCTTTGATTCCCTCATCCTTTGCACCAGCTTCCTGCAGGAAGCTAGTGGATAGGGTGAGGAAGTCAAAGGGTGAAGTTTTTGCAGTTGGTGGATAGGGTGTGGGAGTCAAAGTGTTAAGTGATATTTTAGTTAATCTGGGGACAGATAAACAGCAGAGGGTCCTCAGAGGCGGACAAGCCCCTCTCAACGCAAGTGTTTCAGGCCTAAGCTTCTTAAACTCCAGTATGAGCGGGCCGGGCTATGTCCAGGTCATGACTACTGGACGTCCTGCTGTCGACAGGACTGCATCCAGGTTCAAACATCTGGATGCCCTTCCAACAGAGTAAATGCCCTTCTACCTTTGCCAGCCAATCCTTGCTACTGTTCATATGGCACTAACCCTTCCACTCCCACACACTGTCCACCAGCATCCTTTACTGCGGCTTTACTGTCAACCATGCTAGAAAAGCAAAAACTTAACCATCTGACTCCCTCACCCTATCCACCAGCTTCTTTGCAGGAAGCTGGTGGATAGGGTGAGGGAATCAAACGGTTAATTTTTTGCAGTTGGTGGATAGGGTGCGGGAGTCAAAGGGTTAACAGAACTTTTCCTTTCCCTTGGACAAATCCACACTGTTCTTCTGCTATTTCTCTTTTTATTCTGTTCCTTCCTTGTCTTCATCATGATTATTCTTCACAGGATTTTTGTTACATGACTTATCAAACTGATTGTACGATGAGTTTACATTCTACAGTCCCTGCTTTCTTTGGAAGTGCAATGAAAACTGATTTTGACATATCTTTGGGGATTTTTCTGGTGCCATAAATTTCATTTAGGCGGACTGTTAGTGGGTTTTTTAAACACCAAATTCTTCTAGGGCCTCAATCATTTCTGAAGTAATAAGTATCAGTGAAGAATTTCTAAATCTTTTGTTCATGAGGATGAAATCAATTAGATTTTTTCCACTATCTCCTGGACTCATCCATGTCCATTTTCTTCTGTTAGGCTGCTCAAACCAGGTGTTTCCTATTATGAAATCAGTTACTTCTGCTCACTCAACAAGTTTCTCTTCCCTTTCATTTTGCGTGCCAAGGCCATGAGGTCCAACTATGCTATCCATTCTCTCCTGTCCCACTTTAACATTAAAATCTCCCATTATAGATTATTACTGTAATATCCTGTGAATTGCATTGAGCCTATGCCATCTCTAACAGTAACACTTCATAGAAGCTGTCAATTTCCTCTTGAGCACTTGCAGATGTTGGTGCATAGATGCTGATATCAAATGGCTTGCTATTCAACTTAATAAGTTAATTAGCAAAACTGTCTGACACAGCCCAGAACCCCTTGACAGACTTTCATGAAAAAAACAGTGCTTATGAAATCAATCTAACTTTTCATATTCTTTTTTTTTTCTGTTGTAATTCTTGCAAGTTCAACAAAAAAATACCTCCAGTGACAGAAATAAGATAGGATGTAGACTTGAACCTTGTGGTACATCGAATCATACCTTTCCTTCAGAAGAGAATATATTACATACAATGAACTTATACTCTGCATCCTGTTTTTAAGAAATGAATGATATTGACTTGAGGTTGTTTGTACACAGATATTCAGTTAAAAAAAAAAAAAAAAAAAAAAATGTTATGGCCAATGAAGTCAAATGCTTTCTTGTAAAATCTACGCAGAGAACTGATAAAATCGATCTATAAAATGTTTCATTTATGACTGATAATCACAAGTTTGTCATGTTTGAAAGAGCAGTGCTGTATCAGGGCTGTTAGTGGTAAAATCTGTTTTTCCCTGAAAATTGGCCGGGGTCCAGGGGCCGCCCAGGCCCCGGTGGGGTCCAGGGGCAACGCCCTGGTGGGGGTGCAGGGGGGCGAAGCCCCCCTCCGAAAATTGAAAATATGACATTTTGAAGCCAATCAGAGGGCCTATCCTGGCAGCAAACTGGGTAATTTTTATTTTTTGGTTTTTTTTTTTTTTTTTTTTTTTTTGCTTTTTTTTTCTTTCGCGGAAGCACTTTGACTTTCCCTGAAATGGGATCACTGTATTCGCGGATTTCCGCGAAATCGCTGAACTCTAACAGCCCTGTGTATGAACTGATCTTTCATAAATTTCATCACCTGCTTGTCAACATGTCTTTAAAACTGTTTAGAAATTAGACACCACACATCATGATATTGGCTTGTATAGTTGTCATGTAATTATGCCTTATTTTCTTCTCTTGTCTTAGGTAATTATTTTCATATTATTTCCTGCTATTTTTGGTAAAAGAATTGTTTTCACTTTTTAAAAATCTGTTGGAAAGATCTTCTGATTCATACACGTTGTTTTGACAATGTGAGGCACAGCCTATATAGTTTAAGAAGTTCTGCTACAGATTCCATCTCCAGTTGAATTCAATGTGTCTGTGAAATGGGAGGCGGAGGGAGTGGTGGGGGTAAGAGTAGACTGTAGAGAGTGAGAGAGAACTCTACTTTTCGATCACAAAGATCGGCAACAGGCTTTCTTTATTTTCCAACTATGGAAATAACCAGCTAACTCTAACAAGTCATTTTTCAAACTTGCTGTGGGTAATTTACATAATTTATAAAATAACCAGCTAAATCTAACAAGTCATTTTTCAAACTTGCTGTGGGTAATTTACATAATTTATAATAGAACAGGCCTACTGAAACTGATTATAGCATACAGATCAATACATTAATATACCTTAGGTCTATAGAATCAAAATATAGGCCTACAGATCTACAAGGAAATTTAAGATAGCAGCATTTCATGATCATCATCACTCATCAAGATAACTGATAGCATTTTGAGTTTTTGAATAATTTGACAAGTCATTATCTTGATATTAATGCACAACTATTGTACATCTCATCGCATAGCACCATTAGACCTAGGCTAAGGCCAATAAATATCATGAATAGTCAATACTGACATATGAATTATGATATAGGCCTAAGTATATGACTAGGTCATGGTATTACTATTATAATTTATATACAGAGGTTACACTTAGTGACTCCTTATGTAGTGCTCTCTATCAAGTCTATGACCTTAGTAAGGACTTATTACTTGTAGTATTAAGCCTTTAACTTAGTTTAAGCTTATATACATATTATCATATATTATATATAATATATATATACATGTTCGTGTGTGTGTGTGTGTGTGTGTGTGTGTGTGTGTGTGTGTGTGTGTGTGTGTGTGTGTGTGTGTGCGTAGGCCTATATAATAATAATATATAGGGCCTAGGCCTATATAATTAGTATATTATATATACACATAGACTGCGATATCATGTAATGATGTATCACAGTATGATTATCAGCCTATGCCTGCAGATGAGTACAGACTAATAGTAATACTATTACTGTATTAGTAATAGAGGCAAAGTAGCCTATCATAAAGGTGCAAATCTATATTTGCTTGAACTCTTGATGGTGCAGCACTTCGCACAAACGACAACCCACAAGCATTGGAGCTGTTTTCTCAATAGTCTATTTCGTTTCTACAGCGCCTTTTCTCATTGTACTCACTACTCAGTGCTCCAATCCTACAACACACAAAAACTGATGAAATAGTAATATTCGTACAAACCTGCGCAAAGGCACACACTAAAAATAATGGAAAATAGCCATTTAAAGAGCCCATGTCTCTAGATCACAAGTCCACAGCTATTCCAATAGCATATAATGTGAAGTCAGAACGCTGGTCCTCTCGCTTTTCACTTCTGCGACGAAATCTACAAAATGTCGGACTGGAGGTGAGATCATGCAATTTCCGCGCGTGTCGTCGCCTGGGATTGGCTGAACGTTGCTTGCAGTCTTTCGATTATGCTGATAAAGGGAAAACCTGAGGTCTGTTTTTCCTCTATCGATCGCTGAAATTGTTCACAGAGGAAGTTGGTGTAGTTGTTTCTGTGTCTTGCCTGCACAGACTGCAATGCTTTGCCAGTAGGCCTAATACATTCGCAAAAGAATGAAGAAAAAGAAATGAGACGATACTTGTAATGAAATGCGACCAATGAAATGCCGGTTTACAAGAGGGCGGCTATGAATGTAAAGCAAAGTAATGCCATGCATGTGGGTTGCCACCGACGCATCTGCTGAACATCATCAGTAAAGTGCGACAGCGGGAGATAATTTTGTGCGGACGTTAATCAGATAATCATCAGAATTTACCGGTAGGTGAAGCTTCCTTTTCTGTTTACATTAACTCAGTGCATTAATTTGCGGCGTATTTTTATGACTCGATGAGACAGCCGGAACTGTATGGCAATGATTAAGTCTCGGCCAGATGCTGATGACAGTTTCAGTTTCAAATGATGGAGAACGGGTTTTTCGCCTGTTCTGACTGAACAGCCCGAAGAAGTTTGGTCCCATATTGTTGGGTTTTCCGTTATGACGGCTGCAATCCAAGCTGCTGTCATTTTCCTAACTGAGCAGTTGTTTGAATTTTCAACGGATATATTATCAAAAATACTGATAATATATCAATTAATCAAAAGGTCTATAATATGATGATCATAATGATCGTATCACCATGCGCGTCAGTCACATCCAACATGAACTCAAGACTCTTACTGATAGGGATAAACATAATGATAATGTTAGATATCATATCAGTGCTATTCATTTTCCCATGGCATAGCTTGAGGTAAATTAACTTGATCAAATTATGTACTATAGAAGTAGAAACAGTGAAAATGATAATAATAATAATAATACATTCAGATATATATCAGTGCTACATGCAGTGTGCATTTTCCTACACATGTTTGACATGACATTGCAATGTAAATGTGTTTGTGCACATATGTACATGTATACAGATGTGATTGTGTGTGTGTGTGTGTGTGTGTGTGTGTGTGTGTGTGTAAGACTGCGATGGAGAACATCAATATATGCAGATGTAACATGCAGTATTATAATGTTCATCTTTGTGTCTGTGGCGTTAGATGTTTTACTGTGTAGATCATACATGTATGCCCCAAGTAAGCTGCAACACTAGAGAACACCAATCTGTTGTCGTCCTCAAAGATTTCTGTTTTGTTTCATTTTGTGAAACCAGACAGTTTATTGTGCTTACTAGTGCTTCAAATCGTCCTTCACACACACATCACTTTTTGGATAAAACTGTTTTTAAGCAGTGTGCAAAGGCATTGCTATTTGTGCTTAACGGTGAGCATGCACAGGCATAACTGTCAGATTAGCACTTTTTTGTGATATTATGTATGTGTATGTCTCTTTTTTTTTTTAAATTGCATGATTTAAATTTATAATGCAGGCTGTTACATTCATTGTACCAAGAATTTTAGTTGATTTTACACTAAATATTGAACATCAGTTTTGTGTGTGTTCATTGTAACAAGATTTTTAGTCTATTTCATTATATATATATATATATATATGAATATGAAAATATTGTATGTTTATGTATGCATTTATGTCATGATAATTAGTATAAAACTGTTGTATGTGCTGTTAATAACTCCGAAGGACCAGACGTTCAAAAATACAAAACAACAAATTCTGTAGAGTGAAAGTGAAAGGCCTGATTTGTCTCTTTTTGGACTCCTTCTTTTGGTTTGTGCTTACCATTGCAAGGGAAACAATCCTTTCTTTTTTTTTTCCTGCCTTGGGCTACATGACATGATCTACATTTGCCATACTTTTGTGCAGCCATCAAAGCAGGAATGTCCCTAGATGTATTTCTCCATTCACGCCAAGCTTTGACCTTAGGGCGATAACTTCTCATCTCCCTTTTCCGATTCATATACATGTACTTTAAAACTGAAATGGCCACATTCAAACAATCTACCTTTTAAAATTGCACAGACATTTCCAGTTGTGAAAATGAAAAATGTAAACATTTCAACAACAATAACAAGAACAACAACAACCAAACAACAACAACAACAACAAAAGTTTGCAAAAATAAGTCTCTTTCACATACTTGCAGAATTTGTTCTCTTTTCCCTCTTTTTGTCTCTCTGTCTGTCATATATAGATCTATGTCTTTCTTCTGGTGACTTAGACACTGTATGTGACCACTTCTTGTGACATCGTCATAAGTCTCTGAGATTTTGGTGGCAAAGAGGACTGCATCAGTCTAGTGTGTTAAATGGTTCAGATTCAGTTTCAGTTTCTGTTTCTATTTCTCAAGATGATGTCTTCACGCTCGGAATGAATTCCATATATATGCACTAACGTCACAGGTGCCATGTGATGGAAAAGATCCAGAATGATCATGGTGCAAAAAATTATTTTTTTAAAGTTCAAGGTCCGAAATTGTCTGCTTTTCCCCCTGATCCCTTTCTCCAGCCCATCAACTAGGACTTTATAAGGCAAGAGAAATTTGAGCACCTAGTCACAATAGGAAAGCTGGAGGAGAAACGAGCACCAGATAGACCCATGGCAAAAAAATATTAGACAGTTCTGCAGGGTGGATGAGGACATGAGAGGGAAGGAGATCTATATATTTGCAGCAACAAAAGGTAGATTCGCATGGAGGGCCATGATCACCAACACCATACGGCAAGGCACATGATGATGATGATGAAGACCATGATGATGATGATGATGATGACAATGATGATGATGATGGTGATGACAATGATGATGATGATGACAATGATGATGATGATGGTGATGACAATGATGCATTATGTGATACCTGATTCCATCAGTGAATGAAAACAATTGTTTTTCAGACACTCTGCCATTGAGTGTGATGGAGGGTGAAAGTGAAAACACACGATTGACAGACACCGGTAGTGAACAATACGGTGGACCGTCAGCAGTCAATCAGCCGGCTTTTAGCCATGAAACTAATGATGGATCAGCGTTGCAGGAGGCAAAGAAATTCCGGTTCCTGCCTATTCCAAAACGGCACATTGTTGCCATGCTGGCTTTTCTTGGATTCGGTGAGTTCATCTAGAGTTGTTGCTTTTTAAAAAAAAAAAATTATTGGCTTGTAAATACTGTATTGCATTAAACTGCATCACATAATAGTGTATTTCATTGTATTGTGTTTTTATTGCATTGTATTTGTATGGCATGGAATGATATTGCTGCTATAGATATTTTCATTGTAGCATATCAGTACGTGATATGTTAAATTAACTGTTTGACTACCGCACCCTATCCACTAGCTGCAAAAGCTTTTCTCTTTGACTCCCTCAACCTATCCACCAGCTTCCTGCAGGAAGCCGGTGGATAGGGTGAGGGAATTAAAGGGTTATATTTTTTCTTTGCTCTCAGTGATGATGCAGGATGTTAGTTGGGTGAATACTTTTATTGTATCATCAACTATTTGGTAGTTTGTATCAAATGGTTTTATCATTCACATTGTGTTGTATTGTGTGATATTGAATGTAAATCTGTTAATTTCAGTCCAACAGTTTGAATTATCTTGAATATGTTATGTCACAACAGTTTTACTATGTTTGATTTGGACTGCTTTTTCAGGTAGAAGTCCTTGCCATAATGTAGGGCCATTCCACCCTCCTTTTTTTTTTTTTTTTTTTTTTTTTAATTTCTTTCTGTTTTTGTCTGTCTTTAAGTGGGCTTTGTACATCATTTGGCAGGACAAGTCCTTTGCTGCCTTTGGTTTTTTGATGTGTGGATACTGAGTGTATACTGTACATGGAGCTTCTGGTTATTGTCTCGTGTAAAGACCAGCATCCAGACCACTACTTATGGTTGTCGTTGTGTTTTTCTTTTTTTTTTTTTTTCTTTTTTTTTGGTTTTGTTTTGTTTCAAGCAATATCTTTTCAGTCGTGCATTGTTCTGGTTATTTGGTCCATGCTGTGCAAGCATATGTTACTGCACAGCCAGTATATTCCATCTTTTAATGAAGCTAACTGTACCATATGAAAGTAGAATGGAGGAAGCCCGTATCTCATCATCAGATATGCCTTGCCACATGGCGTTGGCGATCATTGCCTTCCATCTGTTTCTATCTCTTGTTGCCTCGAGCGCCTCTTCCACCCTCTTTGTCTTCAGCCACTCTGCAAGTCTGTCCAATATTTTCTCCCTGGGTCTACCTGGTGCTCTCTTTCCCTTCAGCTTTCCTGTGGTGACCAGGTGCTCCAACTCCCCTTTCCTCATAAAGTGGCCTATAAATGTTGCCTGTCTTTTCCTAATCTTCCTTATAAATGATCTTCTTGTGTCTGCCTCCATCAAGACTGTCTCGTTTGTTTTCTTTGCTGTCCATGGAACTCTCAACATTCTTCTTAGAAACCACATCTGGGCTGCCTCACTGCACAGCCAGCATATTCCGTCTTTTAATGAAGCTAACTGTACCATACAAAAGTAGAATGGAGGAAGCCTGTATCCACAAGACTGAAAAGTATGCCAGTGTAGCCAGCAACTTGGAGCAAGGGGGCTGGTGGGCGCATCAGCCTACAATCTCATGAAGCAGCTCTCAATTTCAGGGAGTGACAGGACCAGAACTCTGAGGGAGAGACAGGACCAGAGCTCTAAGGGAAATAGCAGAAGCTGCAGAAAAAAGCTCCAGGAGGAACAAAAATGGCCTAAAATTCCCCCATATGCTGCTGGTCACTGATAGCCAAATGGTTAAGACATCTGTCCAAAGGGTGACTTTGCCTTTAGAAACCTGACCATCTAGGATGCTCAGGTTCGATTCCAGGAGGAGGACAAATTTCCTTAACCCTTTAACTCCTGCACCCTGTCTAACAGCACCCTGTATTGTCAACTATGCCAACAAAGCAAAAACTTAACCCTCTGACTCCTTCACCCTATCCACCAGCTTCCTGTAGGATTCAAAGGGTTAAGTTTTTGCAGTTGGTGTATGGGGTGCAGGAGTCAAAGGGTTAAAAAAAAAAATGGTGGCAGCAGAGGGGCATCCAGAAGTCATGACCTGGATGTGGCCCGGCCCCCTTAGAGTGTCAGGAGTTAAGGACGGAAATACTTGCTTGACAGGAATTTTTCCTCTGAGGACCTTCTGCTGTCCAGCTCTTCCTTGAGTTTCTTACTACATGTACATCTTCAAAGGCCGACCATATCATGCTCCGTTTTCAGTGGGTATGTACATAGGGTAGTGTTGTGTTACCATAAGCCACCACACACTGACACAGGTGTGCATATTTGATGTTCTGTAGGGGTGTACATTTGGGGAGGGGGCTAAGACATCAGCATATCTGCACATAGAGTCGGCCTGGGACATCGAAACAGTATGTCAGCTCATTAACCTCCAGACACTACCTGGGCAGTTTCAGACTTGCCCGTTCTGATTGGAAGGCCAACAATGTAACTACTTGTTTCAGTTTCAGTTTTGACTCCCATACCCTGTCCACCAGCATACTGCATTGTCAACCATGCTAGCGAAGCAAAAACTTAACCCTTTGATTCCCTCGACCTGTCCACTAGCTTCTTGCAGCAAGCCAGTGGATAGGGTGAGGGAATCAGAGGGTTAAGTTTTTGCATTTGGTTGATAGGGTGTGGTAGTCAAAGGGTTAATTTTCTTTTAGGGTGTAGTATTCAAAGGGTTAATTTTCTGTTCCTGTTTTGGTTTTCTTGTTGTAATTCTGTGTGTCTGTTGAAATGGTTATAGCCCTGATATGGCTCTATGCAGTCGGCTGGGCTTTAAGCAAGAATAGGAGATGAATGTAGCTTTGTGTGGCGTTGCCATGTATTTTTTGTCTGGTGTGTGCAGCCAACATCTATGCCCTGAGAGTGAACCTGAGTGTAGCCATTGTGTCTATGACGTCCAACAGAACCCGTGTGGTTAATGGAACTGTTGAGGTGAGTGATGCCTGTGTGTGTGTGTGTGTGTGGTGTGTGTGTTGTGTGTGTGTGTGTTGTGTGTGGGGTGTGTGTGTAAGTGTGTGTGCGTGTGTGTGTGGTGTGTGTGTGGTGTGTGGTGCGTGTGTCTGTGCGTGCGTGCGGGGTGTGTGTGTGTGTGTGTGCGTGCGTGCGTGTGTGTGTGTGTGTGTGCGTGCGTGCGTGCGTGCGTGCGTGTGGTCTTTCATTTAATGTCTATTCACTTAAGTGATTTTAGACAACAACAACAACAACAAAAAATTCATGAGGAGTGAAGAGTATACTTGGAAATGGTCAATCTTCAGGAAAAAGAAATGAACCAGAAAACAACTGTGCCGAAGACGAGAAGGAACAAAATCACAAGACGTTATCATAATTAACGATTGAAACAATAAAATTGGCTAACCATAACATTGAACATGTGAAATAACGGCGTGTTAAAGATAATTTGCTCTAGGACTTTTTGACAGGCTAACAAAAAATTCATATGTTAATGATGGTGAGGCAAATATATCAGAAACTGTCTTAGATAGTGTAGGAATATGTCGTTTCACCTGAATACATGGAAGAATATGACTATGTGTTATCTTTTTTCCACACAGACATACTATATTCCTGGTATATTTTGTTTTAAATGCATCAAGTTTCCACCTATACATAAGGGATTGTATACTTCTGCTGGCAGGAAACTGCTTAAGTGGTTTGCTAATTTCAAAGTTCATATTATAGTTTTCATACTTTTTCTCTCTGTGTGTGTTGTGGTGTGTGTGTGTGTGTGTGTGTGTGTGTGTGTGTGTGTGTGTGTGTGTGTGTGTGTTGTGTGTGTGTGGTGTGTGTGTGTGTGTGTTGTGTGTGTGTGTGTGTGTGTGTATGTGTTGTGTGTGTGTGTGTGTGTGTGTTGTGTGTGTGTGTGTGTGTGTTTGTATTTTTGTGTGTGTTTGTATTTGTGTGTATTTTGTTTGTGTGTGTGTACGTGTGTATACACATATACATGTGTGTGTGTGTGTATGTGGGGGTGTTTGTGTGTATCTTGTGTGTGTGTGTGTGTGTGGGGGGGTGTTTGTGTGTATCTGTGTGTGTGTGTGTGTTTGTATTTGTGTGTGTTTGTTTTGTTTGTGTGTGTGTGTGTGTGGTACATGTGTTTGTGTGTGTCCATGTGAGTGTGTGCATATGTGTGTGTGTGTGTGTGTGTGTGTGTGTGTATTTTTGTGTGTTTTGTTTGTGTTTGTGTGTACGTGTGTATACACGTATGTGTGTGTGTATATGTGTGTGGGTGTTTGTGTGTATCTGTGTTTGTGTGTGTGTGTGTGTTTGTATTTGTGTGTGTATGTTTTTTTGTTTGTGTTTGTGTGTGTACGTGTTTGTGTGTGTGCATGTGTGTGTGTGGGGGGGGGGGGGGGGGGCATGTGGGGGTGGGGGGTGTGTGTGTTTTGTATTTTAGTGTGTGTTTTTGTTTGTGTGTGTGTGTCTTGTTTGTGTGTGTGTGTGGTGTGTGTATGTATACACATATGTGTGTGTGTATATGTGTGTGGGTGTTTGTGTGTACCTGTGTTTGTGTGTGTGTGTGTGTGCGTGTGTGTGTGTTTGTATTTGTGTGTGTGTTTTTTGTTTGTGCTTGTGTGTGTGTGTGCATGTGTGTGTCTGTGTTTGTGTGTGCGTGTGTGTGTGTGTGTGCGCGCGTGCGCACATATGTGTGTGTGTGTGAGAGAGAGAGAGAGAGAGAGGTTTCAGTCTGTGTGGCTGATATTCTTGAGATACACACTGCATGGTCAGTGAAGCTACTGTGTTGATTATGTCTTTCTCTTTCGCTCTTGCTGTTTACGACTCAAAAGACAGAATAATGCTTCTACGTCTTTACTGGAACATACTGTCTGATTTTCAACTGACAGTTACATACATTTTACATCCAATGAACAGCAATCAGTTCACATTTACACGATCAGTTCACATTAATGTTTGTGTATATAGCTCGCTTTTCATTTGGTAAATCTTCAGATCTTTTCAACAGTCATTTAGAATCCAAAACAAGTGTAACTGCCCACTTTCAAGCAAACAGGGACCAGAAAAAAAAACATGAAGAAAGAATCAGAACGCATGTTTAATACAACCAGACAAGACAGGTGCAAATTTTCGGCCAACAAGCCTTCGTCAAGCGTAAGATCACGAACAAAAATGACATCATAATGACATCAGTTTAGTCCTTTTCTGACACTGGATGAAGCAGCAGGGAAGTTTCTGTCTTTTTCTCCTAATTTTTGTATCTGGTGTTTGTTTGTTTGTTTGTTTGTGATCTTAGGCTTGACAAAGGCCAGTTGGCCGAAAATATGCGTCTGTCTTGTCTGGTTGTATTAAATATGCGTTCTGAATCTTTTTTCATGTTTTCTCTGGTTTCTTAATCATTGAGAATGCTGAAATTGGCAAACACATTTCCACCGTTATCTGTGGTTTCTTAATCATTGAGAATGCTGAAATTGGCAAACACATTTCCACTGTTATCTGTGGTTTCTTAATCATTTAGAATGCTGATATTGGCAAACACATTTCCACTGTTATCTGTGGTTTCTTAATCATTTAGAATGCTGAAATTGGCAAACACATTTCCACCGTTATCTGTGGTTTCTTAATCATTGAGAATGCTGAAATTGGCAAACACATTTCCACTGTTATCTGTGGTTTCTTAATCATTTAGAATGCTGATATTGGCAAACACATTTCCACCGTTATCTGTGGTTTCTTAATCATTTAGAATGCTGATATTGGCAAACACATTTCCACCGTTATCTGTGGTTTCTTAATCATTTAGAATGCTGATATTGGCAGACACATTTCCACCGTTATCTGTGGTTTCTTAATCATTTAGAATGCTGATATTGGCAGACACATTTCCACCGTTATCTGTGGTT
Source organism: Monoplex corrugatus (assembly GCA_030674185.1). Lineage (NCBI taxonomy): Eukaryota > Metazoa > Mollusca > Gastropoda > Littorinimorpha > Ranellidae > Monoplex > Monoplex corrugatus. The sequence goes on from JAPXFY010000034.1 coordinate 1,165,948, forward strand.
TCTTAATCATTTAGAATGCTGATGTTGGCAGACACATTTCCACCGTTATCTGTGGTTTCTTAATCATTTAGAATGCTGATGTTGGCAGACACATTTCCACCGTTATCTGTGGTTTCTTAATCATTTAGAATGCTGATATTGGCAGACACATTTCCACCGTTATCTGTGGTTTCTTAATCATTTAGAATGCTGATATTGGCAGACACATTTCCACTGTTATCTGTGGTTTCTTAATCATTTAGAATGCTGATATTGGCAGACACATTTCCACCGTTATCTGTGGTTTCTTAATCATTTAGAATGCTGATATTGGCAGACACATTTCCACCGTTATCTGTGGTTTCTTAATCATTTAGAATGCTGATATTGGCAGACACATTTCCACCGTTATCTGTGGTTTCTTAATCATTTAGAATGCTGATATTGGCAGACACATTTCCACCGTTATCTGTGGTTTCTTAATCATTTAGAATGCTGATATTGGCAGACACATTTCCACCGTTATCTGTGGTTTCTTAATCATTTAGAATGCTGATATTGGCAGACACATTTCCACCGTTATCTGTGGTTTCTTAATCATTTAGAATGTTGATATTGGCAGACACATTTCCACCGTTATCTGTGGTTTCTTAATCATTTAGAATGCTGATATTGGCAGACACATTTCCACCGTTATCTGTGGTTTCTTAATCATTGAGAATGCTGATATTGGCAGACACATTTCCACCGTTATCTGTGGTTTCTTAATCATTGAGAATGCTGATATTGGCAAACACATTTCCACCGTTATCTGTGGTTTCTTAATCATTTAGAATGCTGATATTGGCAGACACATTTCCACTGTTATCTGTGGTTTCTTAATCATTTAGAATGCTGATATTGGCAAACACATTTCCACCGTTATCTGTGGTTTCTTAATCATTGAGAATGCTGATATTGGCAGACACATTTCCACCGTTATCTGTGGTTTCTTAATCATTTAGAATGCTGATATTGGCAAACACATTTCCACCGTTATCTGTGGTTTCTTAATCATTTAGAATGCTGATATTGGCAGACACATTTCCACTGTTATCTGTGGTTTCTTAATCATTTAGAATGCTGATATTGGCAGAACACATTTCCACCGTTATCTGTGGTTTCTTAATCATTTAGAATGCTGATATTGGCAGACACATTTCCACCGTTATCTGTGGTTTTCTTAATCATTTAGAATGCTGATATTGGCAGACACATTTCCACCGTTATCTGTGGTTTCTTAATCATTTAGAATGCTGATATTGGCAGACACATTTCCAACCGTTATCTGTGGTTTCTTAATCATTTTAGAATGCTGATATTCCGTTATCTGTTTTCTTTAAATTTTGAATTTGATATTGGCAGAACACATTTCCACTTTATCTGTGTTTCTTAATCATTGAGAATGCTGATATTGGCAACACATTTCCACGTTATCTGTGGTTTCTTAATCATTGAAGAATATTCCAACACTTTCCGTTCCTTTATCTTGAATGCTTATTGGTAAAATTTCCAATTGCGTTATCTTGTTCCTTAATCTTGATTCTATATTCACGAATGTTGCAACATATTTCCAAGTTATATTTGGATTTCTAATCTATTAAATCTAATTGGCATCAATTCCACCGTTATCTGTGGTTTCTTAATCATTTAGAATGCTGATATGGCAAAACACATTTCCACCGTTATCTGTGGTTTCTTAATCATTTAGAATGCTGATATTGGCAACACATTTCCACCTTATCTGTGGTTTCTTAATCATTTAGAATTGAATTGGCAGACACATTTCCACCGTTATCTTGGGTTTCTTAATCATTAAATTGCTGAATTGGCAACACATTTCCACCGTTATCTTGGTTTCTTAATCATTTAGAATGCTGATATTGGCAAACATCATTTCCCGTTTCTGTTCTTAATATTGGAATTTGATATTGGCAACACATTTCCACGATATCTGTGGATCTACATTTAGATCTGATGTTGCAATCATTCTCTATCTGTATTTGAAAATCAGAATCTGATTTGGCAACATTTAGTATCTGTTCTTAATCATTTAGAATGTTATTTGGCAAACATTTCCACCGTTATTGTGTTTCTTAATCATTTAAATGCTTATATTGGCACACATTCCACCGTTATCTGGGTTTCTTAATCATTTAAATCTGAATTGGCAACACATTTCCACCGTTTCTGTGGTTTCTTATCATTAGAATGCTGAATTGGCAGACAATTCCACCGTACTTGGTTTCTTATCATTTAGATCTGATATTGGCAACACATTTCCACCGTTATCTGTGGTTTCTTATCATTTAGAATGCTGATATTGGCAACACATTTCCACCGTTATCTGTGGTTTCTTAATCATTTAGAATGCTGATATTGGCAGACACATTTCCACCGTTATCTGTGGTTTCTTAATCATTTAGAATGCTGATATTGGCAACACATTTCCACCGTTTCTGTGTTTTTAATCATTTAGAATGCTGAATTGCAGACACATTTCCACCGTTATCTGTGGTTTCTTAATCATTTAGAATGCTGATATTGGCAGACAATTTCCACTTTATCTGTGGTTTCTTAACATTAGAATGCTGTTTGGCAACACATTTCACGTTATCTGTGGTTTCTTAATCATTTAGAATGCTGATATTGGCAACACATTTCCACGTTATCTGGTTTCTTATCATTGAATGCTGATATTGGCAGACACATTCCACCGTTACTGTGTTTCTTATCATTTAGATGCGATATTGGCAGACACATTTCCACCGTTATCTGTGGTTTCTTATATTTAGAATGCTGATATTGGCAGACACATTCCACCGTTATCTGTGGTTTCTTAATCATTAGAATGCTGATATGGCAACACATTTCCACCGTTATCTGTGGTTTCTTAATCATTTAGAATGCTGATATGGCAGACACATTTCCACCGTTATCTTGTTTCTTAATCATTGAGAATGCTGAATTGCACACTTTCACCGTTATCTTGGTTTTTAATCATTAGAATGCGATATTGGCAGAACATTTCCACGTTATCTGTGGTTTCTTAACATTAGATGCTGATATTGCAACACATTTCCACGTTATCTGTGGTTTCTTAATCATTAAATGCTGATATTGGCACACATTTCCACCGTTATCTGTGGTTCTTATCATTAGAATGCTGAATTGCAAACACATTCCACCGTTATCTGTGGTTCTTATCATAGAATGCGAATTGGCAGACACATTTCCACCGTTATCTGTGGTTTCTTAATCATTAAATGTGATATTGGCAACCATTCCACCGTTATCTGTGGTTCTAATCATTTAGATGGAATTGGCAACACATTTCCACCGTATCTGTGGTTCTTAATCATTTAAATGCGATTGGCAACAATTTCCACCGTATCTGTGTTTCTAATCATTAGAACTGAATTGCAACACATTTCCACCGTATCTGTGGTTTCTTAATCTAGAATGCTGAATTGGCAACACATTTCCACCGTATCTGTGGTTTCTTAATCATTGAATGCTGATATTGCAACACATTCCACGTATCTGTGTTCTTATCATTAGAATGCTGATATTGGCAACACATTTCCACGTTATCTGTGGTTTCTTAATCATTTAGAATGCTGATATTGGCAACACATTTCCACCGTATCTGTGGTTTCTTAATCATTGAATGCTGATATTGGCAACACATTTCCACCGTTATCTGTGTTTCTAATCATTTAGAATGCTGATATTGGCAAACATTCCACGTTATCTGTGGTTTCTATCATTTAGAATGTGATATTGCAACACATTCCACCGTTATCTGTGGTTTCTAATCATTAGAATGCTGATATTGGCAACACATTTCCACCGTTTCTGTGTTTCTTATCATTTAGAATGCTGAATTGGCAACACATTCCACCGTTATCTGTGGTTTCTTAATCATTAGAATGCTGATATTGCAACACTTTCCACCGTTATCTGTGGTTTCTAATCATTTAGAATGCTGATATTGGCAACACATTCCACCGTTATCTGTGGTTTCTTAATCATTGAATGCGATATTGGCAACACATTTCCACGTTACTGTGTTTCTTATCATTTAGAATGCTGATATGCAACACATTTCCACCGTTTCTGTGGTTTCTTATCATTTAGAATCTGATATTGGCAACACATTTCCACCGTTACTGGGTTTCTTAATCATTTAGAATGCTGATATTGGCAACACATTCCACCGTTATCTGTGGTTTCTTATCATTAGAATGCTGATATTGGCAAACACATTCCACCGTTATCTGTGGTTTCTTAATCATTAGAATGCTGATATTGGCAACACATTCCACCGTATCTGTGGTTCTTAACATTAGAATCTGATATTGGCAACACTTCCACCGTTATCTGTGGTTTCTAATCATTTAGAATGCTGATATTGGCAGACACATTTCACCGTTATCTGTGGTTTCTTAATCATTAGAATGTGATATTGGCAGACACATTTCCACCGTTATCTGTGGTTTCTTAATCATTAGAATGCTGATATGCAACACATTTCCACCGTATCTGTGGTTTCTTAACATTTAGAATGCTGATATGGCAACACATTTCCACCGTTCTGTGGTTTCTTAATCATTTAGAATGCGAATGCAACACATTTCCACCGTTATCTGTGGTTCTTAACATTTAGAATGCTGATATTGGCAAACACTTTCCACCGTTATCTGTGGTTTCTTATCATTAGAATCTGAATTGGCAACACATTTCCACGTACTGTGGTTTCTATCATAAAGCTGATGAACACATTTCCACCGTATCTGTGGTTTCTATTAATGCTGATTGCACAATTTCCACGTATCTTGTTTTTAATATTAGAATGATATGGCACACATTTCCGTACTGTGGTTCTTAATCATTTACTGAATTGGCACACTTCCTTCGGTTCTTATCTTGAATGCGTTGCAACACATTCACGTTACTGTGTTTAATCATTTAGAATGCTGATATTGCAACAATTCCCCGTATCTGGTTCTTAATCTTTAGAATGCGATGCAACACATTCCACGTTTCTGTGTTTCTAATCTTAGATGCTGAATTGGCAACCATTCCCCGTTATCTGTGTTTCTGCAGACACATTTCCACCGTTATCTGTGTTTCTTAATCATTTAGAATTGAATTGCAAACATTTCCACCGTTACTGTGGTTTCTAATCATTTAAATGCTGATATGGCAACCATTTCACGTATCTGTGGTTTCTTAATCATAGAATGCTGATATTGGCAACACTTTCCACCGTTATCTGTGGTTCTTAATCTTTAGAAGCTGATTGCAGACACATTTCCACGTTATCTGTGTTCTATCATTAGATGCTGATATGCAACAATTTCACGTATGTGTTTAATCTTAGAATGATATGGCACACATTTCCACCGTATCTGTTTCTAATCTTAGAATCTGATGCAACCATCACCTTCTGTTTTTTTGCGATAACTCTTTTGGAAATTGATCTGATTGGCACACATTTCCACGTATCTGGTTTCTAATCATTAATCTGATGAACACATTCCACCGTTCTGGTTTCTTATATTAGAATCGATATGCAACACATTCACTTACTGGGTTCTATCATTAGAATGCGATATTGGCAGAACATTTCCACCTATTGGTTCTAATCATTTGATGTGATATTGGACCTTTCCACCGTATCTGGTTTCTAATCATTAAATGCTGATATTGCAACACATTTCACCATCGTGTTCTAATCATTAGATGCTGAATGGAACACATTCACGTATCTGTGTTCTATCATTTGATCTAATTGGCAACTTCACTATCTGTGTTTCTAATCTTTAGAATGTGATATAACACATTTCACCGTTACTGTTTTAATCATTAAATTGATATGCAACCATTCCACGTATCTGTGTTCTTATCATTTAGATGATATTGGCACAATTCACCGTTTCTGGTTCTATCATTTAGAACTGATATTGCACACATTCCACGTACTGTGTTCTTATCATTTAGATGCTGTATGCAGACACTTCCACGTATCGTGGTTCTTAACATTAGAATGTGAATGGCACCATTCACCGTACGTGTTTTTACATTAGAGATTGCAACTTTCCGATCGTGTTTCTAATCTTAGAATTATCTGTGGTTTCTTAATCATTTAGAATGCTGATATTGCAAACACATTTCCACCGTTATCTGTGGTTTCTTAATCATTTAGAATGCTGATATTGGCAGACACATTTCCACCGTTATCTGTGGTTTCTTAATCATTAGAATGCTGATATTGGCAGACACATTTCCACCGTTATCTGTGGTTTCTAATCATTTAGAATGCTGATATTGGCAAACACATTTCCACCGTTATCTGTGGTTTCTTAATCATTAGAATGCTGATATTGCAACACATTTCCACCGTTATCTGTGGTTTCTTAATCATTTAGAATGCTGATATTGGCAACACATTTCCACGTTATCTGTGGTTTCTTAATCATTTAGAATGCTGATATTGGCAGACACATTTCCACCGTTATCTGTGGTTTCTTAATCATTTAGAATGCTGATATTGGCAGACACATTTCCACCGTTATCTGTGGTTTCTTAATCATTTAGAATGCTGATATTGGCAGACACATTTCCACCGTTATCTGTGGTTTCTTAATCATTTAGAATGCTGATATTGGCAGACACATTTCCACCGTTATCTGTGGTTTCTTAATCATTTAGAATGCTGATATTGGCAGACACATTTCCACCGTTATCTGTGGTTTCTTAATCATTTAGAATGCTGATATTGGCAAACACATTTCCACCGTTATCTGTGGTTTCTTAATCATTTAGAATGCTGATATTGGCAGACACATTTCCACCGTTATCTGTGGTTTCTTAATCATTTAGAATGCTGATATTGGCAGACACATTTCCACCGTTATCTGTGGTTTCTTAATCATTTAGAATGCTGATATTGGCAAACACATTTCCACCGTTATCTGTGGTTTCTTAATCATTTTAGAATGCTGATATTGGCAGACACATTTCCACCGTTATCTGTGGTTTCTTAATCATTTAGAATGCTGATATTGGCAGACACATTTCCACCGTTATCTGTGGTTTCTTAATCATTTAGAATGCTGATATTGGCAGACACATTTCCACCGTTATCTGTGGTTTCTTAATCATTTAGAATGCTGATATTGGCAGACACATTTCCACCGTTATCTGTGGTTTCTTAATCATTTAGAATGCTGATATTGGCAGAACACATTTCCACCGTTATCTGTGGTTTCTTAATCATTTAGAATGCTGATATTGGCAGACACATTTCCACCGTTATCTGTGGTTTCTTAATCATTTAGAATGCTGATATTGGCAACACATTTCCACCGTTATCTGTGGTTTCTTAATCATTTAGAATGCTGATATTGGCAACACATTTCCACCGTTATCTGTGGTTTCTTAATCATTTAGAATGCTGATATTGGCAGACACATTTCCACCGTTATCTGTGGTTTCTTAATCATTTAGAATGCTGATATTGGCAGACACATTTCCCACGTTATCTGTGGTTTCTTAATCATTTAGAATGCTGATATTGGCAGACACATTTCCACCGTTATCTGTGGTTTCTTAATCATTTAGAATGCTGATATTGGCAGACACATTTCCACCGTTATCTGTGGTTTCTTAATCATTTAGAATGCTGATATTGGCAGACACATTTCCACCGTTATCTGTGGTTTCTTAATCATTTAGAATGCTGATATTGGCAGAACACATTTCCACCGTTATCTGTGGTTTCTTAATCATTTAGAATGCTGATATTGGCAGACACATTTCCACCGTTATCTGTGGTTTCTTAATCATTTAGAATGCTGATATTGGCAGACACATTTCCACCGTTATCTGTGGTTTCTTAATCATTTAGAATGCTGATATTGGCAGACACATTTCCACCGTTATCTGTGGTTTCTTAATCATTTAGAATGCTGATATTGGCAAACACATTTCCACCGTTATCTGTGGTTTCTTAATCATTTAGAATGCTGATATTGGCAGACACATTTCCACCGTTATCTGTGGTTTCTTAATCATTTAGAATGCTGATATTGGCCAACACATTTCCACCGTTATCTGTGGTTTCTTAATCATTTAGAATGCTGATATTGGCAGACACATTTCCACCGTTATCTGTGGTTTCTTAATCATTGAGAATGCTGATATTGGCAGACACATTTCCACTGTTATCTGTGGTTTCTTAATCATTTAGAATGCTGATATTGGCAGACACATTTCCACCGTTATCTGTGGTTTCTTAATCATTTAGAATGCTGATATTGGCAGACACATTTCCACCGTTATCTGTGGTTTCTTAATCATTTAGAATGCTGATATTGGCAGACACATTTCCACCGTTATCTGTGGTTTCTTAATCATTTAGAATGCTGATATTGGCAAACACATTTCCACCGTTATCTGTGGTTTCTTAATCATTTAGAATGCTGATATTGGCAGACACATTTCCACCGTTATCTGTGGTTTCTTAATCATTTAGAATGCTGATATTGGCAGACACATTTCCACCGTTATCTGTGGTTTCCAAATAGAAGTCACGGCAAGAATTGTTTACAACAGTACTTCCATTGAATACAGCAACAGTTCCAGAAATTCTGTATATGATGCATATTTCTGTATATTAAGTGCTTTTTGGGCTCTAAGGAATTGAGATATGAGGAAGCAGTTTTAGACAATTCAGACCTGTTTTTATGTATTAGTGTTCTTCGTTATGTTTAAATTTGTATTCAGATGTTTTTTAATCCCCTGCGTGATAAATTGGATGGAGTGGTTAACGCCAGAGGCATCTCCTTAGATTATGTGCGCGAATGCATTGATATGTGTACTTAATTTTGTTTTCCTTTTTTTTTCCTGTTGAAATATCATGTGTTTTGAAATGGTTATAGCCGTAATGTCTCTACGCAGTTGCCTGGGCTTTACACAAAAATAACAGTGACAGTAATACTACAGCCATTGTGTTTTGATGTCATGTATTTTGTGTTCATTTGTAGACAATACCTCCAGAATATCCTTGGAACACGCATCTACAGGGTCAGGTGTTGGCGTCCTTTTTCTATGGGTACATCCTGTCACAGCTGCCAGGAGGTGAGGCATCTTTAAGGATTTTGTTTATATGTGTTTATTATTATTATTATCATTATAATTATCATCATGATTGTTATTCATTATTTTTTTTTATTATTGTTGTTATTATTATCATCATCGTTGTTGTTGTTGTTGTTATTGTTGTTATCATTGTCATTATAATTATTATTATTATTATTACTACTACTACTATTATTTTATTTATTATTATTATTATTGTTGTTGTTGTTATTATCATCATCATCATCATCATCACCACCATTATCATTATTACTATCCTTATATTCTATATTTTATCATCATCATCATCAGTTGTTGTTGTAGTAGTAGTAGTAGCAGTAGTAGTAGTAGTACCATCATCATCATTATATTATTATGATTATTATCATCATCATCATCATCATCGTTGTTGTTGTTGTTGTTATGATTATGATGATATCATCATCATCATCAGGTTGATG
>JAPXFY010000034.1:1183073-1193073 GCA_030674185.1 Monoplex corrugatus
GGAATACCCAGCAAAATCAACCAAGCTAAAATAGCTTTCAAGAAAATGAAAAGCATTCATACCAACAAACGCCTATCAGTTAACATCAGGAAAAGAGTTCTTCCATGCTAAATAGAACTGATACTATTGTATGGATGTGAAGCGTAGACAGTCAACACACAAAGTCAGAACAAGATTAAGGCAGCTGAAATATGGTTTCTAAAAATAATGTTAAGAGTTCCGTGAACAGCAAAGAAAACAAACAAGACAGTCTTGATGGAGGCAAACAGGAAAAGAAGAACATTAATGAAGAAGATAAGGAAAAGACAGGCAACATTTGCAGGACATTTTAGGAGGCAAGAGAAATTTGAGCACCCAGTATCAACAGGACAGCTGGAAGGGAAAAAGACACCAGGTAGACCCAGGGAGAAAGTATTGAACAGATTTGCAAGTGGATGAAGACGGAGAAGGTGGGAGATGTACTTGTAGTGACAAGGGATAGGTTGGTATGGAGGGCCATGATCACCAACACCGTGCGGCAGGGCACATAATGATGATGATGAGCAACTGGGTATTTCATGCTGCTGGATTTTTTTTCATCATTCTTTTGAATATTCCTTTAATAGATAAAATAAGAATGCTTGGTATGCTTGCCTAGAAAATGTATTTTAGTAACACCAAAGAAATAAGAGGGAAGCAGGGAGAATTTTTATAATATTAATCAAAGAACATAACTCTTGAGAGTCACGTAGGAATTATCTCCCATGTTGTAGAACTTCTCAAATCTAACACAGTTTGCGCTACCCATTCAGCTAGCATAGAAGCAGATACAAAGCACAAAAACCGTAAGCTCAGAACACTCCTCCACAAAAACCGTAAGCTCAGTTCTGAGCTTACAGTTTTTGTGCTTTGTATCTGCTTCTATGCCAGCTGAATGTGTAGCGCAAACTGTGTTAGATTTGAGAAGTTCTACAACATGGGAGATAATTCCTACGTGACTCTCAAGAGTTATATTTTTTTATTAGTATTTTAGTAACACCCTCAGTCACACATCTTTGATGTAGGCTTTACTTTCCCCTCACCCAACCCTCCCTCCCCACCCCCGAGCTCACCGGATTTGGATTAACGGGTCTGCTGTCCATAAAGAGAGTGCACTTTTTGTTTTCTTTTGTGTTTGTGGGTACTTATACAGTGGTACCCCCCAAGTCGAATGTATTCCAAGTCGAATTTTCCCATGTCAAACGAAAATTTCGGCAAAATTTCGCCTCCCATGTCGAATCTCACTCCCATCTCAAACGTCTGGCAACAAAGCCAGGACCTGAGGCGCGCGCTGCCCGCCCTGTCCCGCTCACTCCCCCGTGCCGTGCACATCATCCTCTGTTGTTGCTGACATTTTTTTGCATTTCTTCTTCAAATTAGCCCTCATTATGGCTCCCAAGAAAGTGCAAAGTATTAGTATTTAAGTCTATTTCTGCTTTATTTAAGTCTATTTCTGCTTTATTTTAAGTCTATTTCTGCTTTATTTAAGTCTATTTCTGCTTTATTTTAAGTCTATTTCTGCTTTATTTAAGTCTATTTCTGCTTGCCATTGTACTTATATTGCAGTTATCTGGCCACAAGGCACAACAGAAACCCATAAAAATGTAAAATAGATATGGGGATTTTGGGGCCTGGAACGAATTAATGCTTTTTACTTTGATTTTAATGGGGAAAATTGCCTCCCAACTAGTATATATTCTCAAGTCGAATGGCCCAAGGAACCAATTAGATTCGACTTGGGGGGCGGCACTGTATTTATATTTGCCTGTTCAAGTGGATTTTTTATATAGTGTTGCCAGGCCAGGTCAGGGCAAAGTCACTGCTACAGTATGACAGTGGACTGTACGACCTGCGCCTGTCTCTGCTGCCTTGTGGGTTACCCCCTGGGTGGGGAAAGGCCATGGGAGTTAACCCAGACAGAAAATCCCGCAGTCGCATTCTGCATAAAGGGCATTGCCACAGAGCACTGCTTGTGGTTCTGGCCATATGCTGCGACTTGCTGTCTACTGTTCAGCCGTCTGTGTGTCCTGTGAGAACAGCTGTCTTACCTCGGTTTGCGCTGGACTTGTGGAGGTCGGTGGAGAGAGTTGCTGAGGCTCTGCGCAAACAACAGCAACTTGCATATGCTATGCGCATGGCACCTAGCTCCAACCCAATAAAGTGCTAGGTTGGACTTTATCAACCTTAATAGACCTTAATAGACCTTAATATATATATATATATATATATATATATATATATATATATATATATATATGTGTGTGTGTGTGTGTGTGTGTGTGTGTTTGTGTGCCACAGACAACTTTTTTGTTGCCATGGGTTCTTTTATTTGCACCAAGTGCCTGCTACATACTTGACCTTAGCTTATCATCTCTTCCAAAAAAAATTTAGCACCCAAAAGATCTTCAAGATGGCAGTCAACTGTGAAACCCCATTCTTCCCAGCTGAGCCCATGGCTCATTCAGCCAACTGAGACAGATTTCAGTTTCAGTTTCAGTTTCTCAAGATTTCAGTTTCAGTTTCTCGGAACAAATTCCATATGCACTAACGTCACAGGTGCCATGTGTATGGTGATCATGGCACAAGCCTTAAGTCTGCACATAAACCCATGAGCTGGCCAGGTCCTGAGGCCCTATCTAACCTGTGATTTACCCGGTCTATATTTTGTACTGGTATTGTATCAGTCTATCACTGGGATAATCTTGGTTACATGTAAATGACGTGTGTATCTTATCTTCAAGAAAGTAACATACATATACAATCTATATTTCATACTGGTATTTTATCAGCCTATCATTGGAATAATCTTGGTTACATTTAAGTGACATGTGTATCTTATCTTCAAAAAAGGAACATATATATACAAAGTAAATAAATGAATAATTGACGGACAGAAAAAGCTAACTTATTTCACCTGTTGTTTATTCTGACTGTCACAGGATTCCTGTCCAACCGCTTCGGAGGGAAGTATTTCTTTGGCGGCGGCATCCTGCTGACGGCCATCTTGACTCTCTTGACGCCAGTGTTCACAACATGGAGCATCTACCTGTTGATCTCCGCCAGGGTCTGTGAGGGCATCTGTGAGGTCTGTTCATTTATGGATTTGTTCTTTCATTCGTTCATTTATTCGTTTGTTTATTGATTGATTCTTTGGGGGACCATGTTCTCCATTCTGGTCTGTCTCTCTCTGTCTCTCTCTCTCTCTGCCTGTCTCTCTCTCTCTCTCTCTCTCTCTCTCTCTCTCTCTCTCTCGCTGTCTGTCTGTCTCTCTCTGTCTGTCTCTTTCTCTCTGTCTGTCTGTCTCTGTTTTCTCTCTCTCCCTCCCTCCCCCTCTCTCCCTCTCTCTCCCCCTCTCTCTCCCCTCTTTACCAGGACCAACGGTAGGAGGTACGCTTGACATCACAAGTCTTCTTTAAGTCACATGTCTGAGACGACATCTGTGGGCGACCTTCTGGATCCCAAAACCACGGACATCAGCGATGTTGTTGAAATAGGACTTGTGGCGGTCGTCCCTTTCTTCTCCTTGCCTCAACTTTCCCCTGCAGGACCGTTGACATCAGATCTGTTTTGGTGTTTCTGATCGCATGGCCTACGTATTTCAGCTTTCTTTTGTTGATCTCTGTCAGCAGCTGGCACTTAACGTTCAGTTCCTTTAATATGTAATGTATCGTTTGTTCTTCTGTCTGTCCATTTGACTCTGATAAGTCGTCTGTAGAGCCACATTTCCACCGCATTGGTTTTATTTTCTTCGTCTTTTCTTAGTGTTCAATGTTTTCAACAGTACATTCAACCAGGTCAAATCAAAATTTTCAGGTTTCCTAAATTCAAATGTTTGGGAAGCCCTCTGTATATCTGTACGTTGTTTAACTGGACTTTTGTTGTTGTTTTTTTTTGTTTTTTGCCTTCCCAATTCTTGTATTGATTGTTCACTTTTTGATTCATTTACATATTCATTTATTGATTTTGTCTGTTCATTCATTTATTCACAGACCCATTCATTCTTTTGTTTATTAAACATAGTTTGTTTGTTTATTATTCATTTCATTTCAGTAATAATGATGATGATGATGACAACGATGATGATGATGACGATGACAACAGCGATGATGATGGTGATGATGATGATGATGATAATAATAATAATGATAACAATAATAATAACAATAATGATAATAAAGGAAGGACTTGTATTTATGTAGCACTTACCTATGCATCTAGGTGCGAACATTCTCCCACAAACATACATTCACAATCACAAACATATTCACAAAGACAGACCTCAAAACATTAGAAAGATTCTGGACATAGAAATATTGTGTGAAGAGGTAAGTTTTGTGTTGGGATTTGAAAGATGAAAACAGAAGTAGAATTTCTGATATTATCTGGAAGGGAATTCCAGAGGTAAGTTTTGAGGTGGAATTTGAAAGATGAAAGAGGTGTAGAATGTCATATTATCTGGAAGGGAATTCCAGAGGCAAGTTTTGAGGTGGAATTTGAAAGATGAAACAGAAGTAGAATTTCTGATATTATCTGGAAGGGAATTCCAGAGGTAAGTTTTGAGGTGTGATTTGAAAGATGAAACAGAAGTAGAATGTCTGATATTATCTGGGAGTTCCAGAGGTAAGTTTTGAGGTAGGATTTGAAAGATGAAACAGAAGTAGAATGTCTGATATTATCTGGGAGTTCCAGAGGTAAGTTTTGAGGTAGGATTTGAAAGATGAAACAGAAGTAGAATGTCTGATATTATCTGGGAGTTCCAGAGGTAAGTTTTGAGGTAGGATTTGAAAGGTGAAAGAGAAGTAGAATGTCTGATATTATCTGGAAGGGAATTCCAGAGCTGCCAGCCATAGACAGAGAAGGAACAGAAGCAGGCTTGCAGAAGAAGTCGTGAGTGAGAGGAAGAACGGAGAGAGCGAGAGGGAATGTACAGAGTAACCAGATCAGAGAGATAAACAGGGGCAGTACTACAAACAATAATATTTGTGGACACAGGCTATTTTGCACTTAATTCTTTCAGAAACAGGGAGCCAGTGCAGTTTCATCAATAAAGGGGTGCAGTGTTGATGACGTTGAACCTTGAAAATAAGGCAAGCAGCAGAGTTCTGGAACTTCAGCAGTGGACAAAGAGTAAAGTCAGGACCGAAGAGAATTACAATAATCTAACCCTGAAAGGATACAGAAAATGACAAGTATTCTGGTGGCATCTTCAGAAAGAAACGTACTAACTGAGTCTGATTTTTGTTGTTGATTAATTGAGGTTATTTCTAAGAGAAAGGACATCAGTCTTTGAATCATTTAGTCCATTTTTTTTTAGTAATTTAATCCATTCATTTATTTATTCTTGCGTTCATTCTTATCACGTTTGTCTTGTTCGTTCGTTGCTTAATTTAGTAATTCATTCTGTCATGCTTGCATGTATGTGACTGTTGGTTGTTATTACCATCTTTCATTTATGAATTATTGGATTGGTTATTATTCACTATTTAATTGATATTGTGGTCGGTTAGTTGGTTTATGAATGTTTATTCTTTATTATTTAAATGATTGTTTGGTCAGTTAGTTGGTTTGCTTGTGGGTTGGATGATTAATTGATTGATTGGTCGGTTGTTTTTCTTTGAGGGTGCATCTGTCAAGAATGTCTAAGGGCATTACGAGGGTTGACAGCCAGAACCAAGTATCTCAGTTTTCTGATAGTTTACAGGAGACGATTTTTAACTGGGTTTTCAGGGAGAGGCCATATCTACATTTTGAAATATTGGTTTTTGGTTTATCAATAATCGATCAAAATATCAATATCATGGTAAAACCAAAGTCCACCAAGTGAAAGATCACGTCAGAAGCAACAGTTCAGTATGAAAAGTGAAAATTGACAAAAAAGTGAGGTACTGGGTTCTGGCTGTCAACCCTTGAAATTTAGTACTTGAGATTTCTTGGTGGACTTGTTCAGTGATTCCTTGATCTAGTTCTTCATTCACACATTTTTCATAAGCTGGTCGGATGATTGATTGGTTCTTTCTTTTTCAGATGGTTAATGATTGGTTTTTTTTTTCCCAGCTGGTTGATGATTGGTTCTTTCTTTTTTTTGGCTGGTTGATGATTGGTTCTTTCTTTTTTTTTGGCTGGTTGATGTTTGGTTCTTTCTTTTTTTGGGGCTGGTTGATGATTGGTTCTTTCATTTTTTTTTGGCTGGTTGATGATTGGTTCTTTCATTTTTTTTTGGCTGGTTGATGATTGGTTCTTTCATTTTTTTTTGGCTGGTTGATGATTGGTTCTTTCTTATTTTTTTGGCTGGTTGATGATTGGTTCTTTCATTTTTGGTTTATGGATTGATTCTTTCTTTTCTTTTTTTTTTCCTTCTGTTTAGCTACTGTCATCTATTTTCACATTCTTTTCAAAAACAAATGTGTGTATATCTTTTTGTGTGTGTATTTGTGAGAGCACTGGCACATATGTGTGTGTGTGTGATGGTGTTTCAGGGTGTGACCTATCCCTCTATCCATGCAATCTGGGCCAAGTGGGCCCCGCCCCAGGAGAAAACAAGATTGGCCACCTTTGCCTTCGCAGGTGAGTCAGGACAGCTGGCTGGCTGGGTGGCTTAGTTTTGTAAACCCATGGTAGAAAGAAACTCTAGGGAGAGCTAGACAACAGAAGGTCTTCAGAGAAGTAACCCCCTTTAGACAAGTGTTTCGGCCCTGAATTCCTTACACTCTCGGGGGGCCGGGCCACATCCAGGTCATGACTCCTGGATGCCCTTCTGCTGTTGTCTTTTTTTTTTTTTTTTTTTCCCACGCCGGGGAGCGAACCTGGGCGATTCTGCGCTTCAGAACTGCGGTACGCGGTTTTACCAATGTGCTAACGGGGCACACATCATCTGTAGGGAATTTAATCCTTATGAAGTTCACTTTTGGTTCCTCCTTGCCCAGATCCAGCTTGAGCTCCTTTCTGCTGCCTCTGCCATCGCTTTAAGGGCTCTAGTCCTCTTCTTCCCAGAAATGGCGAGTTGTTTCATGAGATCATAAGCGGAGGTGCCCACAAACCCTCTTGCCCCGACCTCTATGGCGAAGATTTTGACCCGCAGACCTGCTTTCTTCAGGGTGCTGGCAAGACCGGCGTATTTTTCGGTCTTGTAGATATGTGCTTCTTCCATTCTGCTTTCGTATGGCACAGTGAGTTCTATCAGAATCACTTGTTTCGAGGAGTCAGAGTGGAGAGCGATGTCTGGTCTCATGCCTGTCTTGCTGATGACATCTGGGTAATTTCTCCACTCTGGGAGGTCTGCTGTACACTCCCAGTCGACTGCTCCATCCAGAAGACCCTTTGGCAATGTGCTGGTTGTCATAGCACTTTCGGGCCAGACCTGTTTCCCTCCTGCTTTGTAGAACGTTGTCATAGCAATTGGTGCGTTTGGGGTCATGGTTTTTTCGCTAACCACGTCTGTGATCACTTTCAGAACTTGGTTGTGCCTCCATGTATACCTTCCTTGGGCTAGCGCTACTTTGCAAGAGCTTAGGACATGTTCCACTGTTTGTTTCTTCTGACAGAGCGGACATGCTGGGTCGTCTGATTTCCCCCAGTTCACTAAGTTTGCATTCGAGGGGAGCAGGTCATATACAGATCTGAGGAGGAAGCTTATTCTTAGAGGAGCCATGTGCCACATATCGTTCCAGCTGAGACTTCTTTGGAGTGCACTGTCCCATGTTGTCCATTGCCCCTGTTGACCTTGCTGGACTGCCTTCTGCACTCTTTTGACATCTTCTTCTTCCTTCAACTCCTGTATGATCATGTCTCTTTTTTCCTTCCTTTTGGCTTTGGACCACCACTGCATTTTTGTTGCTCCCAGTCCCTGTCTGTTGGTTTGCGTGTGTCCAATTATTTCTTTGATGCTGAGGTTTCTCTTGGCATTGTTTACAGCCTCTTGGACTTTCCACTTTCTGCCAGTTCTCAGCTTTGGATGAACTGATCTCACGATATGTCTTCCGATTCCTCCAGCATGCTCAACAGTCTTGCTTTTCCAACTTTGTATTCCTCCACTATGGATTTGAGAGGTAGCTTCAGCATTGCTTGACGACAGTAGAATGCAACATCAGTGAGACCAGGTGGGACACCGAGCCATTTTCTTGTGTATTTGTTGATTTTGGCTTCCATTGCTTCGACTGTGCTGGTGCAAATGTCATAGATTAGCAGTGGCCACAGCAGCTTTGGTATCAGCATGAACTGTAGACACCAGACTTTGTATTTGCCTGGCAGTCCGCAGTTATCTATTTTCTTCAGGCCTTCTTCTGCTGTTTGCTTGGTTTCACATCCCCTTTGTGTGTCTTTCAGGGAGTCATCATACCATCTTCCGAGACTTTTTACTGGCCCTTCTGTGACAGTGGGGATGGCTTGGTTGGCTACCATGAATTTGACTGAATCTGCCACTTTTCCTTTTCGCAGTGAGAGACTTCGGGATTTCTTAGGTTTGAACCTCATTCTTGAAGAGGCCACCAGCTCATCCAGCTGCTTTAAGATTTGGTGTGTCTCTTCCTCATCCGTGGACAAGACTGTTGTGTCATCCATGAAAGCTTTCAGAGGAGGCATCTGGTATCCATCTCCCAGATTCACTGGACCTGAACTCTTCATTGCAGCTTTCAAGATGACTTCCATTGCCAACACGAACAGTATGGGAGAGATTGCACAGCCCATTGCAATGCCCACCTCTAGGTCTATCCAGTCCGTGGTGTATTCTTTGGTAGAGAACCGCATTGAGAACCCTTGGAAATACTTCCTCAGCATTGTTCGGATGTTTTCTGGGATGTGATACATTTCAAGAGCCAGCTGGATCATATCGTGTGGAACTGATCCATATGCATTCGCCAGATCAAGCCAAACTACGTCAATGTCTCTCTTCTCTGTTCTTGCTTTTTGGATGGCATCCCAAATCAACGTGGCATGTTCCAAGCATCCAGGCATTCCTGGTATGCCTCCCTTTTGGACTGACATATCCAGATACTTGTTTTCAGGTATTTTGTCAATCTTGCTGCCATAACAGAGAAGAAGATTTTCCCCTCGACGTTCAGAAGTGATATTGGCCTGAACTGATTGATGCTGCTGGAGTTCTGCTCCTTCGGAATGTACACTCCTTCAGCTCTCATCCATTGGTCGCTGATCTTCTGGTTCCTCCATGCTGATCGAATCATCTTGTGGAGCCACTCGAGCACTTTTGGGCATTTCTTGTAGAGCAGGTATGGTATTCCGTTTGGTCCAGGTGCTGACTTGGCTCTGGCTTTCTTTACTACGTTCTTCACTTCATCCAGTGTTGGTGGTTTGTTATTGAATTTTCCTTCTGGCGCTGCAGGCCAAACCAGATTCTGGATTTCAAGTGGTGCCTCGCACTGAGAATCGGAATATGTTTCCCTGAGATGCTGCTCTAGGGTTTCCTTGCCCACTGTGAGAGTCCCTGATTTGGGTTGTTCAAACAGCTTTCTTGCAAAGTCAAAGGGATCTTTGAAGAAACGATCTTGAGTCTTCTTCTTTTTGCTCTTTCTTCGCCTTGCTGATTCCACTTTGCTGAGAGCATTGTGTTTGGCCTTCAGATCTTTCCAGAGTTCCAGGAGCCCTTGCTTCTCGAATTCTGAGGCAGTTTTCATTCGCTTTTTAAGCTTCCTTTTCTCCCTCCGAATGCTCTCCATCTGTTGCTGTCTTCTGGATTTCTGGGGAGGCGTTTTTGTCTTTGGCTGCTTCACTCCATAAGAGTCCCTGCAGATAGAGTATATGATGTCTCCGTGTGTGTCAAGTTTGTGTTCCAGCGTACTGTTCCCTATTAGCGCATTCAGCTTAAGGACAAGTTCCTCATCTAATTTCTCCCATTGTTCTTTTGCACCGGCAGGTGGCAAATTGAGTTTTCCACGTTTGGCGTTAAGAGCTTGTGCAAAATCCGCATCAGAACCGTCAGCGTGGATGTCCTTGGCACTATGGTTTAAATCCTGGCCTTGGTCATCCAACG
>JAPXFY010000034.1:1198073-1220573 GCA_030674185.1 Monoplex corrugatus
GGAACTTGTAGAATGGGCACAGATGAATGAGTTCATAGTAGGAAACACCTGGTTTGAGCAGCCTAACAGAAGAAAATGGACTTGGATGAGTCCAGGAGATAATACCAAAAATCAAATTGACTACATCCTGATCAACAAAAGATTTAGAAATTCTTTACTGTCAGCAAAAACACTACCAGGCGCAGACTGCAACAGCGACCACAATCCTGTAGTGGGAAGATTTAGGCTGAAATTGAGGAAAAGGAAACAGACCAAAAGCAACATCAAACTAAACTTGGACTCTTAAAGACAGATGAAATGATACGTCAAAAATTTAATGTACATGTTCAAAACAAATTCAGTGCTCTGGAAGACATGGTGACAGTGAGGAACAATGGACAAAGTTGAGAAGTTCTATAAATGAAGCTTGTGAAGAAATACCTAAGGCAGATAGAAAAGCAAAAAAGAGCTGGATGACTAATGAAATTTTGGGCCTGATGGAGGAAAGGAGGAAGGCAAAGAGAAACGAGGAGATATACAGGAAGATTAACAAAGAAATCAGGTACAGGTGCAATGAAGCTAAGGAAGCTTGGCTGAACACAAAATGCAAAGAGATAGAAGAACGACACAGAATGGATCCTCAGGGTATGTACAGACGAATTGTAGAAATTGTCCACAGGAAAAATACAAGCACATCGACTGGTTGCTTAAAATCGAAAGATGGCACGTTTACCATGGAAAAAGACAAAATATTAGACAGATGGGGAGAATACATTAAAGACCTTTTTGAGGATGACAGAAACGAAGAACACATTATAAAAAAGAACTTTGAAGGACCACCCATAATGAAAGATGAAGTTAGAGCAGGACTGAAAAAGATGAAACCAGGAAAAGCCCCAGGACCAGACAACATTACTACAGAGATGATTGAAGTCCTGGAGGAATTTGGCATAGAAAAAATAAGTCCTCCTAAATGAAATTTATGACACTGGAAAAAAACCCAAAGATATGTCAAAATCAATTTTCATTGCACTTCCAAAGAAGACAGGGGCTATAGAATGCGAACTCCATCGCACAATCAGTTTGATGAGTCATGTAACAAAAATCCCGTTAAGAATAATCATGATGAGGACAAGGAATAGAATCAAAAGAGAAATAGCAGAAGAACAGTGTGGATTTGTGGAAAGGAAAGGAACTATTAATACCATATACATTCCTAAGAACTATCATAGAGAGGTCAATTGAGATGAATAAGGATTTGTATTTATGCTTTGTTGACTATACCAAGGCTTTCGATCGGTTACGACATGAATTGATCAACCAACTGGAGAGACTCAATGTTGATGGAAAAGATCTACGAATAATCAGGAATATGTACTGGGAACAAACAGCTGCAATGAGAATAGAAAACAATATAAGCTCTTTTCAAAACATCAAAAGAGGAGTCAGACAGGGTTGTGTTTTGTCACCAGATCTGTTTTCACTATATAGCGAAAACATCATGAGAAACCTAGAAGAAGACCCTGGATTAAAGGTTGGAGGGAAAATGATAAACAACATTAGGTACGCAGATGACACCGTGCTAATTGCAGAAAATGAAAGGGACCTACAAAACCTTGTGAATATACTAGAAATAGAAAGCAAAAGTAAGGGGTTGGAACTAAACAGCAGAAGACTGAAGTCATGGTGATCAGTAAAAAACATGAAATCCCCTCATGCAAAATAACAGCAAGTGGCACAACCTTGACACAGGTTAATAAGTTTAAATACCTGGGAACGGTCATTTCATCAGACAGCAGATGCACATTGGAAATAGCCAGCAGAATCGGCCAAGCCAAAACAGCATTCAAGAAGATGACAAGCATTCTTACCAACAAATGCCTATCAATTAACATCAGAAAGAGAATCCTTGAATGTTATATAGAACCAATACTGTTGTACGGATGCGAGGCGTGGACAGTCAGCAAGCAAAGCCAGAGCAGGATTGAGGCAGCCGAGATGTGGTTTCTCAGAAGAATGTTGAGAGTTCCATGGACAGCAAAGAAAACAAACGAGACAGTCTTGATGGAGGCAGACACAAGTAGATCATTCATATGGAAGATTAGGAAAAGACAAGCAACATTTATAGGCCATTTTATGAGGAAGAGGGATTTGGAGCACTTGGTCACAACGGGAAAGCTGGAGGGAAAGAGAGCACCAGGTAGACCCAGGGAGAGAATGCTGGACAGACTTGCAGAGTGGCTGGGGACGAGGAGGGTGTGGGAGATGCTGGGGGCAACGAGAGATAGAGATGGTTGGAAGTCCATGGTCGCCAACGCCATGCGGCAGGGCACCTGATGATGATGATGATGATATATATCTGTCTGTCTCTGTCTCTCTCTCTGTCTGTCTGTCTATGCATGTCTGCCTGTCTCTCTCTCTCTCTCTATCTCTGTCTCTCTCTCTCTTCTCTCTCTGTCTGTCTGTGCATGTCTGTGTGTCTCTCCCTCTCTCTTTAACTCTGTTTCTCTCTCTCTCTGGTTCTCTCTCTCTCTCTTTCTATCTGTATCTGTCTCTGTCTCTCCCTTTGTCTCTGTCTCTCTCTCTCTGTCTCTGCCTGTCTCTTTGTCTCTGTCTCTGTCTGTCTGTCTTTCTCTGCCTGTCTCTCTGTCTCTGTCTCTCTCTGCATCCCCCCTCTCTCTCTTTCACTCTCTGTCTCCCTCTCTGTCTCTGCCTGTCTCTGTCTCTCTGTCTGCTGTGTCTCTTTGTCAGTCTTTTTGTCTGTGTCTGTCTCTGTCTTTCTCTGTTTCTGTCTCTCCCCCCCCCCCCCCCTATCTTTTTCACTCTCTCTCTCTCTCTCTCTCGCTTTCAGTCTCCCTTTCTGTCTCTTCTTGTCTCTTTGTCTGTCTCTGTCTGTCTGTCTCTGTCTCTCTATCAGTCTCTTTGTCTCTGTCTCTGACTCTCTGTCTTTCTGTCTCTCTCTCTCTCTCTCTCCCCTCTTCTATATATATATATATATATATATATATATATATATGTGTTGTATATATATATTTATATATATATATATATATATATATATATCGCCCCTCTCTCTTTCACTCTCTCTTTCTCTCTCTCTGTCTGTCTCTCTCTCTCTCTTCTCTCTCTCTCTCTTCTCTCTCTCTCTCTCTCTCTCTCTCTCTCTCTCTCTCTCTCTCGTTCTCATGCACACAGACGCACACATGAAATTCAGTATATTATGATGATGGTGTACACGTGCACCAGGTTTCATGGCGGTGTTGTGGTTCTTGCTGTGGTGTATACTGGTGACGGAGAGCCCGGCAGGTCACCCTGGTATCACCAATGCTGAGCTGGAGTACATCCAGCAGTCAATCGGCTACACTGAGGAACAGTCCAAGGTATGCATGCTGCTGCTGCTGTGTGTGTGTTAGCTTATATTAATATGCTCTCTATAATTTTCCATTGCTTTTATTCTTTCTCTCCATTTATAGCCGTGTGTGTGTACGTGTGCGTGTGTGTGTGTGTGTGTGTGTGTGCGTGCGTGCGTGTGTGTGCGTGCGTGCGTGTGTGTCTGTTTTAGCGCTTAGATTTGATTTTATCAAGATTTTGCGCTATATAAAATATTGTATATTATTATTATATATATTGTATTGATTGTACCAAAGAAATGAGAGGGAAGCCGGGAGAATTTGTATGATATTAATCAAGGAACGTAACTCTTGAGAGTCATGTAGGAATTATCTCCCATGTTGCGGAACTTCTCAAATCTAACACAGTTTGCGCTACTACCCATTCAGCTAGCATAGAAGCAGGTACAAGGCACAAAAACCGTAAGCTCAGAACACTCCTCTTGTATTGATTGATTTCCCTTGATGGTCCAAGGGTGTATGTTGTGTGTGTATGTCTGTCTGTCAGTGTGTACACATGCATAACCTGGTTGTTGTTGTTGTTGTTTTGTGATGTTTTTATTCTCATTGTTCATCTTTTCGTCCTTCCTCATCTTCTCTCTTCTGCTTCTTTTTTTTTTTTTCTCTCTTTTCCTTCTTCTTTCTTTTCCCTTTGTTCTTTCTTTTCCCCTTTGTTCTTTCTTTTCCCCTTTGTTCTTTCTTTTCCCTTTGTTCTTTCTTTTCCCCTTCTTTCTTTTCCCCTTTGTTCTTTCTTTTCCCTTTGTTCTTTCTTTTCCCTTTGTTCTTTCTTTTTCCCTTTGTTCTTTCTTTTTTCCCTTCGTTCTTTCTTTGAGACATGAGGCATGAGTTTCTATGGCCCAGCAGCCTTAAGCCACTGCATGACTATATACATGTAAAGAACCATGTGCCCGAGATGTCTGCTTCATTTCTAACCCTTGTAACAGCAGGCATCACATCTCTCCAACGTTTTCTCGAGTAGTTCGACGCAGAAGCAATAAAACAACTTTATATTTGGTAGAACGGTAGCTATGATTACATCCTAATACTTGGTTAAATATAATGTTGAATTGATGGAAAATGTTATGACAAATCGATAGAAACATTTCAGATCAGGTCAGAGCTCCTAATACTTTGTTAAATATAATGTTGAATTGATGGAAAATGCTATGACAAATCGATAGAAACATTTCAGATCAGGGCAGAGCTCCTAATACTTGGTGAAATATAATGTTGAATTGATGGAAAATGTTATGACAAATCGATAGAAACATTTCAGATCAGGTCAGAGCTCCTAATACTTGGTGAAATATAATGTTGAATTGATGGAAAATGTTATGACAAATCGATAGAAACATTTCAGATCAGGTCAGAGCTCCTAATACTTGGTGAAATATAATGTTGAATTGATGGAAAATGTTATGACAAATCGATAGAAACATTTCAGATCAGGTCAGAGCCCCTAATACTTGGTGAAATATAATGTTGAATTGATGGAAAATGCTATGACAAATCGATAGAAACATTTCAAATCGGGGGCAGAGCTCCTAATACTTGGTGAAATATAATGTTGAATTGATGGAAAATGTTATGACAAATCGATAGAAACATTTCAGATCAGGTCAGAGCTCCTAATACTTGGTGAAATATAATGTTGAATTGATGGAAAATGTTATGACAAATCGATAGAAACATTTCAGATCAGGTCAGAGCTCCTAATACTTGGTGAAATATAATGTTGAATTGATGGAAAATGTTATGACAAATCGATAGAAACATTTCAGATCAGGTCAGAGCTCCTAATACTTGGTGAAATATAATGTTGAATTGATGGAAAATGCTATGACAAATCGATAGAAACATTTCAGATCAGGGCAGATTTGAACTATGATGGTTGGAACTGGTGTCTGGCACACGCGTCCTGCCTGGTGTTACGGATTTAAAAATAAATGTTCAGGTGTGTGGGATTTTCCTGGGGCCGCAACAGGGCTGCAGGCATATCACTGTCAGTTTCAGCTTGACCTAACTATAGCTGTAGGGCCTACCTAATACGTGTAGAACCCTTGTAGTGCCCCACTCTACACTAACTCGAGCATAGCAAGCATGTGGGAATGAAAATTTGTGAACTGGCCCTTCTCACCCGATCTGTCGGATTAGATTCTGCGCCTTTAAACATTTCAGATCCCGTAGTCTTTGGGCCTTGCTCCAGGGTGTCATGGTATTCCTGACAGTCTCCCTGATTCCCCTGCAGTGGCTTCACACACACACACTGCTTATAGAGGACATTTTGAGAGAGTTGGTTGTTGGGCCCCATAGTTGTGGGACAAGATCATTCTACTCTGCACGCTATCGCTACAGCTTTGCCCATCATGCATGGCTCAGGAAGTTTTGGCTTCTCTCTCACCTCGCAGGAGAATCCCCCTCTTGGATGCCCCAGGTGTGACCACTGCCGATCAAGCAAACAGGAACCAGAAAAACAGGGAAATAGAACCAGAACAAGTATTTGATATAACAAATATTATACACAAATCTTGTTCAGTTTTCTCAATGATACTGTAATAATGTTCAGCAAACATTGTATTTATTTGTGTTTTTGAAAAAAGAAGTATGTGATATAAAAAGACAAGACAGACGTGGATTTTTTATCAGCTGGCTTGTGTCAGGTGTACATGTAAACATAAGACAACAACTAACGAGTAACAAACAGTAAATGAAAAGAAGTTGGGAAGAAGCAGCAGAATTTCCCTGTTGTGTGAAACAGGAGAAACCATGACTCACACCCAGCCTCCCCACTTGTTAGAAGTTTCCACTTCTTTCAGTTCACCTGTTCCGGCAGCTCTTCTGTGAGTTGACTTGAAAGAGGATGACACCATGGTATATACCATGTGATGAGCCATTGAGCATCAGACACCGCCTCCTTGATTGCTGGGACTTGTGCGATGTGAGACATCAGCACTACACGGCGGACTCCTTAAAGAACCTCTTCTGAGACGTCCCTCCTGATGCAATTTTCCAGTTTTTTACAAGAGATCAATAGATTTCACCTGACATGATTTTAGATCTGAGCATGTTTTACTTTAATTGCATTTTACGTGTGTATGGTTCACAGTGAGCGTGGTTTTTAACTGTTGTCTTTTATCTTAACCTGGTTGTCGTTTTTGACGTGGTGTTAGCCCTGATATGGCTGTAGTAGGTGGCTGGGTTATAAGCAGTATGAACTTGCACTTGACACCACACATGTGCATGTGACCACCACCTTTGAGGCTGATGGTGGTTAGTGTTCTTGATTTGCTGTTTGCTCAAAGCTTTCTTTGCTTTTTTTCATGAGGCTGGAAATTGCCGTAGATATACCACAGACAAATGTATTCAAAAGATATTCAAAAATAGTTTATGATGCTGACAAGCCTATAAAATTAATACCGTGCATGTCATAAAATAAAATCGTAAAATTACTGGTTTTCATACAAGGCATTATTCAACATGTAGAATGTTGATGTTGATGTTGAATCACCAAATGACGAATCATACATGCTTGGATTTGACATTCATTATTGACACGGATATTTCAAGGACATGCATGTGTTTCAAGCCTATCATGCTTGCAGTGCATATAAAAGTGAGGTGTCATGTCATTATTTCAGTTACATGTATTTCATTTCTTTGTTTGCTTTGTTGTTTAGTAAGTTTGCTTTAAAGGTCCTCAAAGGAGAAGCGCACCCCCTCCTACCCAGCCCTAAGGGTTGAAACACTTGCTTGAGGGTGGAGGGGGGGAGGAGGGCTTCCCTTGTGAGGATTTCTGCTATCTACCTGTCCGCTCAAGTTTCGTGCTACTTTGTTTGCTTTGTACGTTTTGTTTTGATTGTTAGTTTGGAATGATGATTCAGTTTTTATAAAATGCAAGTACATAATTAAATAAATAAACTCTTTGAAAAATATATTCATATTATTGTTGCAAGCATTTTGTGCTGTTGTAATTATGTTCACATTATTGTTGTGTGTATTTTGTGTTGTAATTATGTTCACATTATTGTTGTGTGTATTTTGTGTTGTAATTATGTTCACATTATTGTTGCAAGCATTTTGTGCTGTTGTAATTATGTTCACATTATTGTTGTGTGTATTTTGTGCTGTTGTAATTATGTTCACATTATTGTTGCAAGTATTTTGTGCTGTTGTAATTATGTTCACATTATTGTTGTGTGTATTTTGTGTTGTAATTATGTTCACATTATTGTTGTGTGTATTTTGTGTTGTAATTATGTTCACATTGTTGTTGTGTGTATTTTGTGTTGTAATTATGTTCACATTATTGTTGTGTGTATTTTGTGTTGTAATTATGTTCACATTATTGTTGTGTGTATTTTGTGTTGTAATTATGTTCACATTGTTGTTGTGTGTATTTTGTGTTGTAATTATGTTCACATTATTGTTGTGTGTATTTTGTGTTGTAATTATGTTCACATTATTGTTGTGTGTATTTTGTGTTGTAATTATGTTCACATTATTGTTGTGTGTATTTTGTGCTGTTGTAATTATGTTCACATTATTGTTGTGTGTATTTTGTGTTGTAATTATGTTCACATTATTGTTGTGTGTATTTTGTGCTGTTGTAATTATGTTCACATTGTTGTTGTGTGTATTTTGTGCTGTTGTAATTATGTTCACATTATTGTTGTGTGTATTTTGTGTTGTAATTATGTTCACATTATTGTTGTGTGTATTTTGTGCTGTTGTAATTATGTTCACATTGTTGTTGTGTGTATTTTGTGCTGTTGTAATTATGTTCACATTATTGTTGTGTGTATTTTGTGTTGTAATTATGTTCACATTATTGTTGCAAGTATTTTGTGCTGTTGTAATTATGTTCACATTATTGTTGTGTGTATTTTGTGTTGTAATTATGTTCACATTATTGTTGTGTGTATTTTGTGTTGTAATTATGTTCACATTATTGTTGTGTGTATTTTGTGTTGTAATTATGTTCACATTGTTGTTGTGTGTATTTTGTGTTGTTGTAATTATGTTCACATTATTGTTGTGTGTATTTTGTGCTGTTGTAATTATGTTCACATTATTGTTGTGTGTATTTTGTGTTGTTGTAATTATGTTCACATTATTGTTGTGTGTATTTTGTGTTGTAATTATGTTCACATTATTGTTGTGTGTATTTTGTGTTGTTGTAATTATGTTCACATTGTTGTTGTGTGTATTTTGTGTTGTAATTATGTTCACATTGTTGTTGTGTGTATTTTGTGTTGTAATTATGTTCACATTGTTGTTGTGTGTATTTTGTGCTGTTGTAATTATGTTCACATTGTTGTTGTGTGTATTTTGTGCTGTTGTAATTATGTTCACATTGTTGTTGTGTGTATTTTGTGTTGTAATTATGTTCACATTGTTGTTGTGTGTATTTTGTGCTGTTGTAATTATGTTCACATTGTTGTTGTGTGTATTTTGTGTTGTTGTAATTATGTTCACATTATTGTTGTGTGTATTTTGTGTTGTAATTATGTTCACATTATTGTTGTGTGTATTTTGTGTTGTTGTAATTATGTTCACATTATTGTTGTGTGTATTTTGTGCTGTTGTAATTATGTTCACATTATTGTTGTGTGTATTTTGTGCTGTTGTAATTATGTTCACATTGTTGTTGTGTGTATTTTGTGTTGTAATTATGTTCACATTATTGTTGTGTGTATTTTGTGTTGTTGTAATTATGTTCACATTATTGTTGTGTGTATTTTGTGCTGTTGTAATTATGTTCACATTATTGTTGTGTGTATTTTGTGTTGTAATTATGTTCACATTGTTGTTGTGTGTATTTTGTGCTGTTGTAATTATGTTCACATTGTTGTTGTGTGTATTTTGTGTTGTTGTAATTATGTTCACATTATTGTTGTGTGTATTTTGTGTTGTAATTATGTTCACATTATTGTTGTGTGTATTTTGTGTTGTTGTAATTATGTTCACATTATTGTTGTGTGTATTTTGTGCTGTTGTAATTATGTTCACATTATTGTTGTGTGTATTTTGTGCTGTTGTAATTATGTTCACATTGTTGTTGTGTGTATTTTGTGTTGTAATTATGTTCACATTATTGTTGTGTGTATTTTGTGTTGTTGTAATTATGTTCACATTATTGTTGTGTGTATTTTGTGCTGTTGTAATTATGTTCACATTATTGTTGTGTGTATTTTGTGCTGTTGTAATTATGTTCACATTGTTGTTGTGTGTATTTTGTGTTGTAATTATGTTCACATTGTTGTTGTGTGTATTTTGTGTTGTAATTATGTTCACATTATTGTTGTGTGTATTTTGTGTTGTAATTATGTTCACATTATTGTTGTGTGTATTTTGTGTTGTAATTATGTTCACATTATGTTGTGTGTATTTTGTGCTGTTGTAATTATGTTCACATTATTGTTGTGTGTATTTTGTGTTGTTGTAATTATGTTCACATTGTTGTTGTGTGTATTTTGTGTTGTAATTATGTTCACATTATTGTTGTGTGTATTTTGTGTTGTTGTAATTATGTTCACATTGTTGTTGTGTGTATTTTGTGTTGTAATTATGTTCACATTGTTGTTGTGTGTATTTTGTGCTGTTGTAATTATGTTCACATTGTTGTTGTGTGTATTTTGTGTTGTAATTATGTTCACATTGTTGTTGTGTGCATTTTGTGTTGTAATTATGTTCACATTGTTGTTGTGTGTATTTTGTGTTGTAATTATGTTCACATTATTGTTGCAAGATGACCATTCCCAGATACTTAAACTTATCAACCTGTCTCAATGTTGTGCCATGTGCTGTTATTTTGCATGATGTTTTTGTTGTTGTTTTGTTTTGTTTTTTTAATGGGAACAACCATCTGACCAGACAGCACATGTACATCACAATCGACCAAGCCAAAACAGCATTCAAGAAGATGAAAAGCATTCTCACCAACAATATAATAACAAATGCCTATCAGTTAACATCAGGAAGAGAGTTCTTGAATGTTGTATAGAACAGATACTGTTATACGGTTGTGAGGCGTGGACAGTCAACATGCAAAATCAGAACAACATTGAGGCAACCGAAATGTGGTTTCTAAGAAGATTGTTGAGAGTTCCATGGACAGGAAAGAAAATAAATGACAGTTGTGAAGGAGACAGAAACAAGAAGATCATTAACAAAGAAGATTAGGAAAAGACGGCAACATTTGTAAGATATTTTATGAGGAAAGAGATGTTAGATCTCCTGGTCACAACAGGAAAGCTGGAGGGAAAGAGAACACCAGGGAGGAAATATTGGACGGACTTGCAGGGTGGCTGAGGACAGAGAGGGTGAGAGATGTACTTGTAGCAACAAGGGATAGATTCGTATGGAGGGCCATGATCGCCAACACCATGCTGCAGGGCACATGATGATGATGATGATTGTTGTAAGCATTTTGTGCTGTTGTGACTATGTTCATTCTATTGTGTGTATTTTGTGCTGTTGTGACTACGTTCATTCTATTGTTGTGTGTATTTTGTGCTGTTGTGACTACGTTCATACTATTGTTGTGTGTATTTTGTGCTGTTGTGACTACGTTCATTCTATTGTTGTGTGTATTTTGTGCTGTTGTGACTATGTTCATTCTATTGTGTGTATTTTATGTTGTTGTGACTACGTTCATTCTATTGTTGTGTGTATTTTGTGCTGTTGTGACTACGTTCATTCTATTGTTGTGTGTATTTTGTGTTGTTGTGACTACGTTCATTCTATTGTTGCATGCATTTGTGCTGTTGTGACTACGTTCATTCTATTGTTGTGTGTATTTTGTGCTGTTGTGACTACGTTCATTCTATTGTTGTGTGTATTTTGTACTGTTGTGACTACGTTCATTCTATTGTTGTGTGTATTTTGTGCTGTTGTGACTACGTTCATACTATTGTTGTGTGTATTTTGTGCTGTTGTGACTACGTTCATTCTATTGTTGTGTGTATTTTGTGCTGTTGTACTACGTTCATACTATTGTTGTGTGTATTTTGTGCTGTTGTGACTACGTTCATACTATTGTTGTGTGTATTTTGTGCTGTTATGACTACGTTCATTCTATTGTTGTGTGTATTTTGTGCTGTTGTGACTACGTTCAATCTATTGTTGCATGTATTTTGTGCTGTTTGTGACTACGTTCATACTATTTTTGCATGTATTTTGTGCTGTTGTGACTACGTTCATTCTATTGTTGCATGTATTTGTGCTGTTGTGACTACGTTCATACTATTGTTGCATGTATTTTGTGCTGTTGTGACTACGTTCATTCTATTGTTGCATGTATTTTGTGCTGTTGTGACTACGTTCATTCTATTGTTGTGTGTATTTTGTGCTGTTGTGACTACGTTCATACTATTGTTGTGTGTATTTTGTGCTGTTGTGACTACGTTCATACTATTGTTGTGTGTATTTTGTGCTGTTGTGACTACGTTCATACTATTGTTGTGTGTATTTTGTGCTGTTGTGACTACGTCATACTATTGTTGTGTGTATTTTGTGCTGTGACTACGTTCATACTATTGTTGTGTGTATTTTGTGCCGTGTGACTACGTTCATACTATTGTTGTGTGTATTTTGTGCTGTTGTGACTACGTTCATACTATTGTTGTGTGTATTTTGTGCTGTTTGACTACGTTCATTCTATTGTTGTGTGTATTTTGTGCTGTTGTGACTACGTTCAATCTATTGTTGTATGTATTTTGTGCTGTTGTGACTACGTTCATACTATTGTTGTGTGTATTTTGTGCTGTTGTGACTACGTTCAATCTATTGTTGCATGTATTTTGTGCTGTTGTGACTACGTTCATACTATTGTTGCATGTATTTTGTGCTGTTGTGACTACGTTCATTCTATTGTTGTGTGTATTTTGTGCTGTTGTGACTACGTTCATTCTATTGTTGTGTGCATTTTGTGCTGTTGTGACTACGTTCCATTCTATGTTGTGTGTATTTTGTGCTGTTGTGACTACATTCATACTATTGTTGTGT
Organism: Monoplex corrugatus; assembly: GCA_030674185.1. Classification (NCBI taxonomy): domain Eukaryota; kingdom Metazoa; phylum Mollusca; class Gastropoda; order Littorinimorpha; family Ranellidae; genus Monoplex; species Monoplex corrugatus. Next base: position 1,210,448 of record JAPXFY010000034.1, read on the forward strand.
GTATTTTGTGCTGTTGTGACTACGTTCATTCTATTGTTGTGTGTATTTTGTGCTGTTGTGACTACGTTCATACTATTGTTGTGTGTATTTTGTGCTGTTGTGACTACGTTCATACTATTGTTGTGTGTATTTTGTGCTGTTGTGACTACGTTCATTCTATTTTTGTGTGTATTTTGTGCTGTTGTGACTATGTTCAATCTATTGTTGCATGTATTTGTGCTGTTGTGACTACGTTCATACTATTGTTGCATGTATTTTGTGCTGTTGTGACTACGTTCAATCTATTGTTGCATGTATTTTGTGCTGTTGTGACTACGTTCATACTATTGTTGCATGTATTTTGTGCTGTTGTTTTTTTTTTTTTTTTTTTTTTTTTTTTTTTTTTTTTTTTTTTTTTTTTTTTTTTTTTTTTTTTTTTTTTTTTTTTTTTTTTTTTTTTTTTTTTTTTTTTTTTTTTTTTTTTTTTTTTTTTTTTTTTTTTTTTTTTTTTTTTTTTTTTTTTTTTTTTTTTTTTTTTTTTTTTTTTTTTTTTTTTTTTTTTTTTTTTTTTTTTTTTTTTTTTTTTTTTTTTTTTTTTTTTTTTTTTTTTTTTTTTTTTTTTTTTTTTTTTTTTTTTTTTTTTTTTTTTTTTTTTTTTTTTTTTTTTTTTTTTTTTTTTTTTTTTTTTTTTTTTTTTTTTTTTTTTTTTTTTTTTTTTTTTTTTTTTTTTTTTTTTTTTTTTTTTTTTTTTTTTTTTTTTTTTTTTTTTTTTTTTTTTTTTTTTTTTTTTTAAAAAAAAAAAAAAAAAAAAAAAAAAAAAAAAAAAAAAAAAAAAAAAAAAAAAAAAAAAAAAAAAAAAAAAAAAAAAAAAAAAAAAAAAAAAAAAAAAAAAAAAAAAAAAAAAAAAAAAAAAAAAAAAAAAAAAGTATTTTGCTGTGACTAACCATCACATGCTGCATGGTCATTTGCATGTATGATGATGATATTGTTGTAAGTCATTTTGTGCTGTTGTGACTAGTTCATTCTATTGTGTGTATTTTGTGCTGTTGTGACTACGTTCATTCTATTGTTGTGTGTATTTTGTGCTGTTGTGACTACGTTCATACTATTGTTGTGTGTATTTTGTGCTGTTGTGACTACGTTCATTCTATTGTTGTGTGTATTTTGTGCTGTTGTGACTATGTTCATTCTATTGTGTGTATTTTATGTGTTGTGACTACGTTCATTCTATTGTTGTGTGTATTTTGTGCTGTTGTGACTACGTTCATTCTATTGTTGTGTGTATTTTGTGTTGTTGTGACTACGTTCATTCTATTGTTGATGCATTTTGTGCTGTTGTGACTACGTTCATTCTATTGTTTGTTGTGTATTTTTGTGTTGGTTGTGACTACGTTCATTCTATTGTTGTGTGTATTTTGTACTGTTGTGACTACGTTCATTCTATTGTTGTGTGTATTTTGTGCTGTTGTGACTACGTTCATACTATTGTTGTGTGTATTTTGTGCTGTTGTGACTACGTTCATTCTATTGTGTGTATTTTTTGTGTGTTGTGACTACGTTCATACTATTGTTGTGTGTATTTTGTGCTGTTGTGACTACGTTCATTCTATTGTTGTGTGTATTTTGTGCTGTTGTGACTACGTTCATTCTATTGTTGTGTGTGTATTTTGTGCTGTTGTGACTACGTTCATTCTATTGTTGTGTGTATTTTGTGCTGTTGTGACTACGTTCATTCTATTGTTGTGTGTATTTTGTGCTGTTGTGACTGCGTTCATTCTATTGTTGTGTGTATTTTGTTCTGTTGTGACTACGTTCATTCTATTGTTGTGTGTATTTTGTGCTGTTGTGACTACGTTCATTCTATTGTTGTGTGTATTTTGTGCTGTTGTGACTACGTTCATTCTATTGTTTGTGTATTTTGTGATGTTGTGACTACGTTCATTCTATTGTTGTGTGTATTTTGTGTTGTTGTGACTACGTTCATTCTATTGTTGTGTGTATTTTGTGCTGTTGTGACTACGTTCATTCTATTGTTGTGTGTATTTTGTGCTGTTGTGACTACGTTCATTCTATTGTTGTGTGTATTTTGTGTTGTTGTGACTACGTTCATTCTATTGTTGTGTGTATTTTGTGCTGTTGTGACTACGTTCATTCTATTGTTGTAAGCATTTGGTGCTGTTGTGACTACGTTCATTCTATTGTTGTGAGCATTTTGTGCTGTTGTGACTATGTTCATTCTATTGTTGTGTGTATTTTGTGCTGTTGTGACTACGTTCATTCTATTGTTGTGTGTATTTTGTGCTGTTGTGACTATGTTCATTCTATTGTTGTGTGTATTTTGTGTTGTTGTGACTACGTTCATTCTATTGTTGTAAGCATTTGGTGCTGTTGTGACTACGTTCATTCTATTGTTGTGAGCATTTTGTGCTGTTGTGACTATGTTCATTCTATTGTTGTGTGTATTTTGTGCTGTTGTGACTATGTTCATTCTATTGTTGTGTGTATTTTGTGCTGTTGTGACTACGTTCATTCTATTGTTGTAAGCATTTGGTGCTGTTGTGACTACGTTCATACTATTGTTGTGTGTATTTTGTGCTGTTGTGACTACGTTCATTCTATTGTTGTGTGTATTTTGTGCTGTTGTGACTATGTTCATTCTATTGTTGTAAGCATTTGGTGCTGTTGTGACTACGTTCATACTATTGTTGTGTGTATTTTGTGCTGTTGTGACTACGTTCATACTATTGTTGTGTGTATTTTGTGCTGTTGTGACTACGTTCATACTATTGTTGTGTGTATTTTGTGCTGTTGTGACTACGTTCATTCTATTGTTGTGTGTATTTTGTGCTGTTGTGACTACGTTCATACTATTGTTGTGTGTATTTTGTGCTGTTGTGACTACGTTCATACTATTGTTGTGTGTATTTTGTGCTGTTGTGACTACGTTCATACTATTGTTGTGTGTATTTTGTGCTGTTGTGACTACGTTCATACTATTGTTGTGTGTATTTTGTGCTGTGACTACGTTCATACTATTGTTGTGTGTATTTTGTGCTGTTGTGACTACGTTCATACTATTGTTGTGTGTATTTTGTGCTGTTGTGACTACGTTCATACTATTGTTGTGTGTATTTTGTGCTGTTGTGACTACGTTCATTCTATTGTTGTGTGTATTTTGTGCTGTTGTGACTACGTTCAATCTATTGTTGCATGTATTTTGTGCTGTTGTGACTACGTTCATACTATTGTTGTGTGTATTTTGTGCTGTTGTGACTACGTTCATTCTATTTGTTGCATGTATTTTGTGCTGTTGTGACTACGTTCATACTATTGTTGCATGTATTTTGTGCTGTTGTGACTACGTTCATTCTATTGTTGTGTGTGTATTTTGTGCTGTTGTGACTACGTTCATTCTATTGTTGTGTGCATTTTGTGCTGTTGTGACTACGTTCATTCTATTGTTGTGTGTATTTTGTGCTGTTGTGACTACATTCATACTATTGTTGTGTGTATTTTGTGCTGTTGTGACTACGTTCATTCTATTGTTGTGTGTATTTTGTGCTGTTGTGACTACGTTCATACTATTGTTGTGTGTATTTTGTGCTGTTGTGACTACGTTCATACTATTGTTGTGTGTATTTTGTGCTGTTATGACTACGTTCATTCTATTGTTGTGTGTATTTTGTGCTGTTGTGACTACGTTCAATCTATTGTTGCATGTATTTTGTGCTGTTGTGACTACGTTCATACTATTGTTGCATGTATTTTGTGCTGTTGTGACTACGTTCATTCTATTGTTGCATGTATTTTGTGCTGTTGTGACTACGTTCATACTATTGTTGCATGTATTTTGTGCTGTTGTGACTACGTTCATTCTATTGTTGCATGTATTTTGTGCTGTTGTGACTACGTTCATTCTATTGTTGTGTGTATTTTGTGCTGTTGTGACTACGTTCATACTATTGTTGTGTGTATTTTGTGCTGTTGTGACTACGTTCATACTATTGTTGTGTGTATTTTGTGCTGTTGTGACTACGTTCATACTATTGTTGTGTGTATTTTGTGCTGTTGTGACTACGTTCATACTATTGTTGTGTGTATTTTGTGCTGTGACTACGTTCATACTATTGTTGTGTGTATTTTGTGCCGTGTGACTACGTTCATACTATTGTTGTGTGTATTTTGTGCTGTTGTGACTACGTTCATACTATTGTTGTGTGTATTTTGTGCTGTTGTGACTACGTTCATTCTATTGTTGTGTGTATTTTGTGCTGTTGTGACTACGTTCAATCTATTGTTGTATGTATTTTGTGCTGTTGTGACTACGTTCATACTATTGTTGTGTGTATTTTGTGCTGTTGTGACTACGTTCAATCTATTGTTGCATGTATTTTGTGCTGTTGTGACTACGTTCATACTATTGTTGCATGTATTTTGTGCTGTTGTGACTACGTTCATTCTATTGTTGTGTGTATTTTGTGCTGTTGTGACTACGTTCATTCTATTGTTGTGTGCATTTTGTGCTGTTGTGACTACGTTCATTCTATTGTTGTGTGTATTTTGTGCTGTTGTGACTACATTCATACTATTGTTGTGTGTTTTTTGTGCTGTTGTGACTACGTTCATTCTATTGTTGTGTGTATTTTGTGCTGTTGTGACTACGTTCATACTATTGTTTTTGTGTATTTTGTGCTGTTGTGACTACGTTCATACTATTGTTGTGTGTATTTTGTGCTGTTTGTGACTACGTTCATTCTATTTTTGTGTGTATTTTGTGCTGTTGTGACTATGTTCAATCTATTGTTGCATGTATTTTGTGCTGTTGTGACTACGTTCATACTATTGTTGCATGTATTTTGTGCTGTTGGACTACGTTCAATCTATTGTTGCATGTATTTTGTGCTGTTGTGACTACGTTCATACTATTGTTGCATGTATTTTGTGCTGTTGTGACTACGTTCATTCTATTGTTGCATGTATTTTGTGCTGTTGTGACCACGTTCATTCTATTGTTGTGTGTATTTTGTGCTGTTGTGACTACGTTCATTCTATTGTTGTGTGTATTTTGTGCTGTTGTGACTACGTTCATACTATTGTTGTGTGTATTTTGTGCTGTTGTGACTCCTTTCATACTATTGTTGTGTGTATTTTGTGCTGTTGTGACTACGTTCATTCTATTGTGTGTATTTTGTGCTGTTGTGACTACTTTCATACTATTGTTGTGTGTATTTTGTGTTGTTGTGACCACGTTCATACTATTGTGTGTGTATTTTGTGTTGTTGTGACTACGTTCATTCTATTGTTGCATGTATTTTGTGCTGTTGTGACTACGTTCATACTATTGTTGTGTGTATTTTGTGCTGTTGTGACTACGTTCATTCTATTGTTGTGTGTATTTTGTGCTGTTGTGACTACGTTCATTCTTTTGTTGTGTGTATTTTGTGCTGTTGTGACTACGTTCATCTATTGTTGTGTGTATTTTGTGCTGTTGTGACTACGTTCATACTATTGTTGTGTGTATTTTGTGCTGTTGTGACTACGTTCATTCTATTGTTGTTGTATTTTGTGCTGTTGTGACTACGTTCATACTATTGTTGTTGTATTTTGTGCTGTTGTGACTACGTTCATACTATTGTTGTGTGTATTTTGTGCTGTTGTGACTACGTTCATTCTATTGTTGTGTGTATTTTGTGCTGTTGTGACTACGTTCAATCTATTGTTGTGTATTTTGTGCTGTTGTGACTACGTTCATACTATTGTTGTGTGTATTTTGTGCTGTTGTGACTACGTTCATCTATTGTTTGCTGTATTTTGTGCTGTTGTGACTACGTTCATACTATTGTTGATGTGTATTTTGTGCTGTTGTGACTACGTTCATTCTATTGTTGTGTGTATTTTGTGCTGTTGTGACACGTTCATTCTATTGTTGTGTGTATTTTGTGCTGTTGTGACTACGTTCATCTATTGTTGTTGTATTTTGTGCTGTTGTGACTACGTTCATACTATTGTTTGTGTATTTTGTGCTGTTGTGACTAGTTCAATCTATTGTTGTGTATTTTGTGCTGTTGTGACTACGTTCATTACTATTGTTGTGTATTTTGTGCTGTTGTGACTACGTTCATACTATTGTTTGTGTATTTTGTGCTGTTGTGACTACGTTCATTACTATTGTTTGTGTGTATTTTGTGCTGTTGTGACTACGTTCATTCTATTGTTGCATGTATTTTGTGCTGTTGTGACTACGTTCATACTATTGTTGTGTGTATTTTGTGCTGTTGTGACTACGTTCATTCTATTGTTTGTGTATTATTTTGTGCTGTTGTGACTACGTTCATACTATTGTTGTGTATTTTGTGCTGTTGTGACTACGTTCATTCTATTGTTGCATGTATTTTGTGCTGTTGTGACTACGTTCATTCTATTGTTTGTGTATTTTGTGCTGTTGTGACTACGTTCATTCTATTGTTGTGTATTTTGTGCTGTTGTGACTACGTTCATACTATTGTTGTGGTATTTTGTGCTGTTGTGACTACGTTCATTCTATTGTGTGTGTATTTTGTGCTGTTGTGACTACGTTCATCTATTGTTTGTGTATTTTGTGCTGTTGTGACTACGTTCATTCTATTGTTGTGTGTATTTTGTGCTGTTGTGACTACGTTCATCTATTGTTGTGTGTATTTTGTGCTGTTGTGACTACGTTCATTCTATTGTTGCATGTATTTTGTGCTGTTGTGACTACGTTCATTCTATTGTTGTGTGTATTTTGTGCTGTTGTGACTACGTTCATTCTATTGTTGTGTGTATTTTGTGCTGTTGTGACTACGTTCATTCTATTGTTGTGTGTATTTTGTGCTGTTGTGACTACGTTCATTCTATTGTTGATGTATTTTGTGCTGTTGTGACTACGTTCATTCTATTGTTGTTGTATTTTGTGCTGTTGTGACTACGTTCATTCTATTGTTGTGTGTATTTTGTGCTGTTGTGACTACGTTCATTCTATTTGTGTGTATTTTGTGCTGTTGTGACTACGTTCATTCTATTGTTGCATGTATTTTGTGCTGTTGTGACTACGTTCATTCTATTGTGTGTATTTTGTGCTGTTGTGACTACGTTCATCTATTGTTGTGTGTATTTTGTGCTGTTGTGACTACGTTCATCTATTGTTGTGTGTATTTTGTGCTGTTGTGACTACGTTCATTCTATTGTTGCATGTATTTTGTGCTGTTGTGACTACGTTCATTCTATTGTGTTATTTTGTGCTGTTGTGACTACGTTCATTCTATTGTTGTGTGTATTTTGTGCTGTTGTGACTACGTTCATTCTATTGTTGTGTGTATTTTGTGTGTTGTGACTACGTTCATTCTATTGTTGTGTATTTTGTGTTGTTGTGACTACGTTCATACTATTTTGTGTGTATTTTGTGCTGTTGTGACTACGTTCATTCTATTGTTGTGTGGTATTTTGTGCTGTTGTGACTACGTTTCATTCTATTGTTTGTGTATTTTGTGCTGTTGTGACTACGTTCATTCTATTGTTGTGTGTATTTTGTGCTGTTGTGACTACGTTCCTACTATTGTTGTGTGTATTTTGTGCTGTTGTGACTACGTTCATTCTATTGTTGTGCATTTTGTGCTGTTGTGACTACGTTCATTCTATTGTTGTGTGTATTTTGTGCTGTTGTGACTACGTTCATACTATTGTTGTGTGTATTTTGTGCTGTTGTGACTACGTTCATACTATTGTTGTGTGTATTTTGTGCTGTTGTGACTACGTTCATTCTATTGTGTGTAATTTTGTGCTGTTGTGACTACGTTCATTCTATTGTTGTGTGTATTTTGTGCTGTTGTGACTACGTTCATACTATTGTTGTGTGTATTTTGTGCTGTTGTGACTACGTTCATTCTATTGTTGTGTGTATTTTGTGCTGTTGTGACTACGTTCATACTATTGTTGTTGTATTTTGTGCTGTTGTGACTACGTTCATTCTATTGTTGTGTGTGTATTTTGTGCTGTTGTGACTACGTTCATACTATTGTTGTGTGTATTTTGTGCTGTTGTGACTACGTTCATTCTATTGTTGTGTGTATTTTGTGCTGTTGTGACTACGTTCATACTATTGTTGTGTGTATTTTGTGCTGGTTGTGACTACGTTCATTCTATTGTTGTGTGTGTATTTTGTGCTGTTGTGACTACGTTCATACTATTGTTGTGTGTATTTTGTGCTGTTGTGACTACGTTCATTCTATTGTTGTGTGTATTTTGTGCTGTTGTGACTACGTTCATTCTATTGTTGTGCATTGCTGTTACACGTCACTATTGCATGTTGTGTATTTTGTGCTGTTGTGACTACGTTCATACTATTGTGTGTGTTTTTGTCATTTGACACCACTATTGCTTTGCATTTTTGTGCTGTTGTGACTACGTTCATTCTATTGTTGCATGCATTACACCACTATTGCATGTATTTTGTGCTGTTGTGACTACGTTCATACTATTGTTGCATGCATTACACCACTATTGCATGCATTTTGTGCTGTTGTGACTACGTTCATACTATTGTTGCATGCATTACACCACTATTGCATGTATTTTGTGCTGTTGTGACTACGTTCATACTATTGTTGCATGCATTACACCACTATTGCATGCATTTTGTGCTGTTGTGACTACGTTCATACTATTGTTGATGCTTAATGCAGTATTTTGTCTGTTGTGACTACGTTCATACTATTGTTGCATGCATTACACCACTATATTTGGCTGTTGATCCATAATTTTGTGTGCTGTTGTGACTACGTTCATACTATTGTTGCATGCATTACACCACTATTGCATGCATTTTGTGCTGTTGTGACTACGTTCATACTATTGTTGCATGCATTACACCACTATTGCATGCATTTTGTGTGTTGTGACTACGTTCATACTATTGTTGCATGCATTACACCACTATTGCATGCATTTTGTGATGTTGTGACTAGTCATACTTGTATGTTCCACTTTGATGCATTGTATGTTGTGTGTTTTTGTGTGCATTTTGTGATGTTGTGTCCTCTTTGGTTTCTTTTTGTGTTATTTAGGTGTCCTACCTTGGATTTTGTTCTCTGAGGTAAATGTACCCTTTTTGTATTTTTTATTAGATTTATTTATCTGTTTATTATCTGTTTGCTAATTTTCAGCGTTACTCTCTTCAATTTATCACCACCGTTATTTCGTTATTGCTAATTTTGTTTCTGTTTATTTTGACTCTCTTCTTTTTTTAATGTGTGTGTGTGTGTGTGTGTGTGTGTGTGTGTGTGTGTGTGTGTGTGTGTGTGTGTGTGTGTGTGTGGTGTGTGTGTGTGTGTGTGTGCGTGTGTGTGTTGTGTGTTGTGATGTGGTGTGTTTTGTGTGTGTGTATGTGTGCGTGCGTGTGTGGGTGTGTGTGTGCACATGTGTGTGTATATTCATTTTACAAAAAAATCTACTTTTTACAAAAACTGAATTTAATCATGATGTCTTTCTCTCTTACCTCTTTTAAATGCATTTTGACTGACTTTTGTTTTTACAAGACTCAAAGTTTGCTAAGTGTTTATACGATCAGTCGCTTGAATCATGTTAAATCTCATTGAGTTGCACTCTCAGGGTTTCTGCATGTCATGTTCTCAGTTTTGGTTTTATTCGTTTCATGTTTTAGGTTTTGTGTGTGTGTGCGTGTGTGTGTGTGTGTGTGTGTGTGTGTGTGTGTGTGTGTTGTGTGTGTGTGTTGTGTGTGTGTTGTGTGTGTGTGTGTGTGTGCGTGTGTGTGTGTGTGTGTGTGTGTGTTCGTTCGTTGCTTGGTTTAACGTCTTTTCACTATAAGTGATATTAGACGGGTGTGTGTCTGTGTGTGTGTGTGTGTCTGTGTGTGTGCGTGTGCGTGTCTGTGTGTCTGTGTGTGTGTGTGTGTTTTCAGTCGCACACGCACAAATGTATGTGTTTGTATGCATGTGTTTTCATACATGTGTGTTTGTATATATCCGAACTCCACGCTTCTGTATATGATAAAACATGTTTCTTTGTATACACTCTAATCATCATCAGTAGTAGTAGTAGTAAAAATGGTAGTAGTAGTAGTAGTAGTAGTGGTGGTAGTAGTAGTAGTGGTGGTGGTGGTAGTAGTAGTAGT
>JAPXFY010000034.1:1228073-1290573 GCA_030674185.1 Monoplex corrugatus
CTCTATGCCTTGATATAGCTCTATGCCCTTTATATAGCTCTATGCTTGATATAGCTCTATGCTGTGATATAGCTCTATGCCTTGATATAGCTCTATGCCTTGATATAGCTCTATGCCTGTGATATAGCTCTATGCTGTGATATAGCTCTATGCTTGATATAGCTCTATCTGATCTCTTGTGATATAGCTCTATGCTGTGATATAGCTCTATGCTGTGATATAGCTCTATGCTGTGATATAGCTCTATGCTGTGATATAGCTCTATGCTGTGATATAGCTCTATGCTGTGATATAACTCTATGCTGTGATTTATGATGCTCTATGCTGTGATATAGCTCTATGCTGTGATAATTAGCATCTATGCTCTGTGATATAGCTCTGATGCCTTTTTGATATAGCTCTATTGCCATGTGATATAGCTCTGTGCTGTGATATAGCTCTGTGCCTTGATATGCTCTATGCTGATAGCTCTATGCTGTGTATAGCTCTAATGCTGTATATAGCTTATGCTGTGATATCAGCAACTATGCTGTGATTTGCTCTATGTGTGTTGAATACTCTGTGCTTGTTATAGCTTAAGCTTGATATAGCTTATGCATGAAATAGCTCTGTGCTTGATATAAGCTCTATGCTGTGTTGCTCTATGCTGTGATATAGCTCTATGCTGTGATATAACTCTTTTCTGTGATATAGATCTAAGCTGTGAAGCTCTGTGCCTTATATAAACTCTATGCTTTTATATAGCTTCTATGCTGTGGGTATGCTCTGTGTTGATATGGCTCTATGCGATCTGCTGGCTTTGAACAAAAATAGACTATTAGACAATTTAGAATTCACATATGGAATATTTTGATTGTGGTGTTGGTGTCTTCATTTTTCTGTGAAAATATGTATACAGATTATGCACACACCAATAGGACTACAGTCATTGTACGCAACGTTTCGGCCAACTGGCCTTGCATATTTTTGTTATATGTTTTTGGGAAAATGAAGAGTAATGTTAGAGCAGTTTGGTATTTAATGTGTGATTGTTGTAGGTAGGGTTTTTCTCGGCGTTGCGTACCTGGTGATGGGGTGTAGTGATGACGTGGGTGTTTAGCTGACTGGCTCGTAGTCACTTTGCTGTGCCTATGGGACTGTACGCAAAATCTTCACTGTGGAGGTCGTGTGTGTGTTGTGTGTGTGTGTGTGTGTGTGTTGTGTGTGTGGGTGGTAGGTGTGTGTTTGTGTGTGTGTGTGTTTGTGTGTGGTGTGTGTAGGTGTGTGTGTGTTTGTATGTGTGTGTATGTGTGTGTGTTGGTTTGTGTGTGTGGGGGGGGGGGGTTGTGTGTGGTGTTGTGTGTAGGTGTGTGTGTGTCTGTGTGTGTGTGTAGTGTTGTAGTGTGTGTAGGTTAGGTGTGTGTGTAGTGTGTTAGGTGTGTGTGTAGTGTGGTGTGTGTATATGTGTAGGTGTGTGTGTGTGTGTGTTGTATGTATGTGTGTGTGTGTGTTTGTATGTATATGTGTTGTGTTGTAGGTGTGTGTGTATATGTGTAGTGTGGTGTGTGTATGTGTGGTGTGTGTATGTGTTTGTGTGTGTGTGTATTTGTGTGTGTATGTGGTATGTGTGTGTGTTTTCTGTGTGTGTATATGTGTGTGCGTGTTTGTATGTGTGTGTGTGGGTGTGGGTGTTTCTCTGTGTGTGTATCGTGTGTGCGTTTTCCGTGTGCATGTCTTCGTGTGTGTGTATGTGTGTGAATGTGTGTGTGTTTGTGTGTATATGTGTGTGTGTGTGTGTGTGTGTGTGGTGTGTGTTTGTGTGTGTAAATGAATGGGTTTTTTTTTTTTTTTTTTCAATCTGAATGAAAGCAACTGCTTTGATTTTTCACACACACACACACACACACACACACACACACACACACACACACACACACACACACACACACACACACACAAACACACAAGCAGTACGTTTCAGTTTTCTGTTTTCATGACGTAAATGAAAATTGTACTTGTGTATTTGAGTCTAGGTCTGTTTTTGTGAATGAACATACTCTCTTTCTTTCTGCCTTGTTCCTATGCTCTCTGTCACTTCTTTCTGTCATTATCTCCCTTGCTGGTCCATTCACCTGTACGTGTTCTGTAAAGTCTTACACACTTTGTATTAGATTGATAATTGGGTACATGTTTTAACTGCATTTTTTTTTATCTAAGGGAACGCGATGTGTTGAAGCAAGTTTTAAGTAATTTATGCCAGTGTTTTTATATGTGTTAGAGTACTTATGTTTATGCATTTCATATTCATATTCATATATTCATATTCATTATTCTGTAAAGTCTGAGAAACTTATTGTTAGATTGATAATTGGGTACTTGTATCAACTGCATTATTTTTTTTTATCTAAGGGAATGCGATGTGCTGAAACAAGTTTAAGTAATTTATGCCAGTGTTTTTATATGTGTTAGGGTACTTACTTATGTTTATGCATTTCATATTCATATATTCATATTCATTTCTTTTTGTCATAATGGGTTTACCATGTGAAGTGTGGGCTGTTCTCCCCGTTGAGAGCGTGTCTCTGCGGTATAGTGCCACACCCCCCACCCCCACCCCCACCCCCCTTTGTGTGTTTTTTACCAAGACTTAAGAAAGGCAGGAACCAGAAAAAACACGGAAGAAGAATACGAACGCGTATTTAATACAACAAGACAAGACAGGCGCAAATTTCTTTTCTTAACATTGAACGCAGCAGCAGGGAAGTTTCAGTCTTTTTCTCAAAATTTTTGTATCTGGTGTTTGTTTGTTTGTTTGTTTGTTTGTAATCTTATGTTTGACAATGGCCAGTTGGCCCAAAATTTGCGCCTGTCTTGTCTTGTTGTATTAAATATGCGTTCGTATTCTTCTTCCGTGTTTTTTTTCTGGTTCCTGTTTGCTTGAACGTGGGCAGTCACATTTGTTTTGGATAAAGAAAGGCAAGATGGTTAACTGGCCTTTAAGGGGAAGGACCTGAGAAATGAACCTATCTCTCCAATGTTTGGCTTATTGGCCTGTAAGGGGAAGGACCTGAGAAATGAACCTATCTCTCCAATGTTTGGCTTATTGGCCTGTAAGGGGAAGGACCTGAGAAATGAACCTATCTCTCCAATGTTTGGCTTATTGGCCAGTAAGGGAAAGGACCTGAGAAATGAACCTATCTCTCCAATGTTTGGCTTATTGGCCTGTAAGGGGAAGGACCTGAGAAATGAACCTATCTCTCCAATGTTTGGCTTATTGGCCTGTAAGGGGAAGGACCTGAGAAATGAACCTATCTCTCCAATGTTTGGCTTATTGGCCAGTAAGGGAAAGGACCTGAGAAATGAACCTATCTCTCCAATGTTTGGCTTATTGGCCTGTAAGGGGAAGGACCTGAGAAATGAACCTATCTCTCCAATGTTTGGCTTATTGGCCTGTAAGGGGAAGGACCTGAGAAATGAACCTATCTCTCCAATGTTTGGCTAATTGGCCTTTAAGGAAAAGGACCTGAGAAATGAACCTATCTCTCCAATGTTTGGCTAATTGGCCTTTAAGGAAAAGGACCTGAGAAATGAACCTGTCTCTCCAGTGTTTGGCTAATTGGCCAGTAAGGGAAAGGACCTGAGAAATGAACCTATCTCTCCAGTGTTTGGCTAATTGGCCAGTAAGGGAAAGGACCTGAGAAATGAACCTATCTCTCCAATGTTTGGCTAATTGGCCTGTAAGGGAGGGACCTGAGAAATGAACCTGTCTCTCCAATGTTTGGCTAATTGGCCTGTAAGGGAGGGACCTGAGAAATGAACCTATCTCTCCAATGTTTGGCTAATTGGCCAGTAAGGGGAAGGACCTGAGAAATGAACCTATCTCTCCAATGTTTGGCTAATTGGCCAGTAAGGGAAATGACCTGAGAAATGAACCTATCTCTCCAATGTTTGGCTAATTGGCCTATAAGGGGAGGGACCTGAGAAATGAACCTATCTCTCCAATGTTTGGCTAATTGGCCTATAAGGGAAATGACCTGAGAAATGAACCTGTCTCTCCAATGTTTGGCTAATTGGCCTGTAAGGGAAATGACCTGAGAAATGAACCTATCTCTCCAATGTTTGGCTAATTGGCCTGTAAGGGAAATGACCTGAGAAATGAACCTATCTCTCCAATGTTTGGCTAATTGGCCTGTAAGGGAAAGGACCTGAGAAATGAACCTATCTCTACAATGTTTGGCTAATTGGCCTTTAAGGGGAAGGACCTGAGAAATGAACCTGTCTCTCCAATGTTTGGCTAATTGGCCAGTAAGGGAAAGGACCTGAGAAATGAACCTATCTCTCCAATGTTTGGCTAATTGGCCAGTAAGGGAAAGGACCTGAGAAATGAACCTGTCTCTCCAATGTTTGGCTAATTGGCCAGTAAGGGAGGGACCTGAGAAATGAACCTATCTCTCCAATGTTTGGCTAATTGGCCTTTAAGGAAAAGGACCTGAGAAATGAACCTATCTCTCCAATGTTTGGCTAATTGGCCTTTAAGGAAAAGGACCTGAGAAATGAACCTGTCTCTCCAGTGTTTGGCTAATTGGCCAGTAAGGGAAAGGACCTGAGAAATGAACCTATCTCTCCAATGTTTGGCTAATTGGCCTGTAAGGTAGGGACCTGAGAAATGAACCTGTCTCTCCAATGTTTGGCTAATTGGCCTGTAAGGGAGGGACCTGAGAAATGAACCTATCTCTCCAATGTTTGGCTAATTGGCCTATAAGGGAAATGACCTGAGAAATGAACCTGTCTCTCCAATGTTTGGCTAATTGGCCTGTAAGGGAAATGACCTGAGAAATGAACCTATCTCTCCAATGTTTGGCTAATTGGCCTGTAAGGGAAATGACCTGAGAAATGAACCTATCTCTCCAATGTTTGGCTAATTGGCCTGTAAGGGAAAGGACCTGAGAAATGAACCTATCTCTACAATGTTTGGCTAATTGGCCAGTAAGGGAAAGGACCTGAGAAATGAACCTATCTCTCCAATGTTTGGCTAATTGGCCAGTAAGGGAAAGGACCTGAGAAATGAACCTGTCTCTCCAATGTTTGGCTAATTGGCCAGTAAGGGAGGGACCTGAGAAATGAACCTATCTCTCCAATGTTTGGCTAATTGGCCAGTAAGGGGAAGGACCTGAGAAATGAACCTGTCTCTCCAATGTTTGGCTAATTGGCCAGTAAGGGAGGGACCTGAGAAATGAACCTGTCTCTCCAATGTTTGGCTAATTGGCCAGTAAGGGGAAGGACCTGAGAAATGAACCTGTCTCTCCAATGTTTGGCTAATTGGCCAGTAAGGGGAAGGACCTGAGAAATGAACCTGTCTCTCCAATGTTTGGCTAATTGGCCAGTAAGGGGAAGGACCTGAGAAATGAACCTATCTCTCCAATGTATTTTCATCAGGGCAGCAGGCGATTGCCCTGCTCTTTACAATTTTCAACTGCTGTGGGATCTTTAGCATGCGTAGGCCAGAAGGCATCCAGGTCCAACTTCTTTTCCATCCCCTTCTGAAGAATTCTTAAAGTTTGTGTGTGTGTGTATTTTTTTTTTTTTTAATCCCCTGGTGACGTATGGAGTGGAATGGTCAATGGCAGGGGTGTATCCCTATATCATGTGCATGAATGCAGTGATAAAGTGTGCTTATTGTTCTTTTCTAGATGTTTTTTGCTTTTCAGGGTTACCCGGTGCTGTGTGTGTTTTGAGATGGTCATAACCTTGATATGGCTCTGTGCTGTTGGCTGGGTTTTATACATTACTATTGCTACAACTACTACTACTGCTACTGCTACTGCTGCTACTACTACTGCTGCTGCTGCTGCTACTACTACTGCTACTACTACTAGTACTGCTACTACTACTACTGCTGCTGCTACTACTACTGCTGCTGTTGCTGCTACTACTGCTGCTGCTATTACTACTGCTGCTGCTACTGCTGCTGCTGTTACTACTGCTGCTACTACTGCTGCTGCTATTACTACTGCTGCTGCTACTGCTGCTGCTGTTACTACTGCTGCTACTACTGCTGCTACTGATACTACTGCTGCTGCTGCTGCTGCTACTACTACTAGTACTACTACTACTGCTACTGCTGCTGCTACTACTACTACTGCTGCTGCTACTACTACTACTGCTGCTGCTGCTGCTGCTACTACTACTACTGCTGCTGCTGCTGCTACTACTACTACTACTTCTGCTGCTGCTACTACTACTACTGCTGCTGCTGCTGCTACTACTACTACTGCTGCTGCTGCTGCTACTACTACTGCTGCTGCTGCTGCTGCTGCTACTACTACTACTACTGCTGCTGCTGCTGCTACTACTACTACTACTGCTGCTGCTGTTGCTACTACTACTACTACTGCTGCTGCTGCTGCTGCTGCTGTTGATAAAAATCATAAAAATACTAATACTAATAATGATGATGATAATAATAAGTGCATATGTGTACATGTATACATGTACGTGTGTTTGAAGATGCATGTGTGAAAATAACAGCCACAGATGTCATTGGTCGTTTCTATTTCCTATGAACAGCATTTGCAGTGCAGGCCATCTTCATGGTGGCGGCAGGCTACGTGATGACCAAAGCGGCGGCCATCAGCTGTCTGACCATCGCTGTGGGGATTGGGGGGTTTGCCTGGTCAGGCTTCTCCGTCAACCACCTGGACATTGCTCCGCAGTTTGCCAGCATCCTGATGGGTCTGTCCAACACCTTCGCCACCTTGCCGGGCATCATCAGTCCTATCCTCACCGGAGCCATCGTCACAAATCAGGTAAACACAGGATTTGGAATTTGTCCTATCTGGACTGGATCATGTGTATGAAGGATGATGAATGCCTATCAGTTAACATCGGGAAGAGAGATCTTGGATGTTATATAGAACCGATAATAATATACGGTTGTGAGGCATGGACAGTCAACTCGCAAAGCCAGAACAAGATTGAGGCAGCCAAAATGTGGTTTCTAAGAAGAATGTTGAGAGTTCCATGGACTGCAAAGAAAACAAACGAGACAGTCTTGATGGAGGCAGACACAAAAAGATCATTGTTAAGGAAGATTAGGAAAAAGACAGGCAACATTTATAGGCCATTTTATGAGGAAAGGGGAATTGGAGCATCTGGTCACAACAGGAAAGCTGGAGGGAAAGAGAACACCAGGTAGACCCAGGGAGAAAATATTGGACGGACCTGCAGGGTGACTGAGGACAAAGAGGGTGGAAGATGTGATTGCGGCGACAAGGGATAGATGCATATGGAGGGCCATGATCGCCAATGCCATGCGGTAGGGCACATGATGATGATGATGATGATGATGATGATGATGATGATGATGATGACCAGAACTATCGTCACCGATCAGGTAAAGACAGGATTTGGAATTTGTTCAGGAAGGATTCACCGTGCTCGGAAAGTTCCATATCTGCTCCATAAATCTTCCAGCAATTGTTTTGACTGATCGTTGAGCCTCTGAAATCTTATGTGCTGGTGAAGTCTTGAATTAAGAGATGGGGGGTCAGGGTTTCGGTGAACTTACGAGTGTGTCTGAAGGATGCTGACATCACCATGATGTTCCCTGTGGGGATGCCAGGGGCTCTTTCAGTATAAACAGTATCCCCACCTTCTGCAAATTCTGTGTTGGAAATTTCCTCTTTTCTGTCACTCTTTTTTTTTTCCTCCTTTGCTTTCTGTCATTTCTACCTATAATTTTCTGCCTTGCTGGTCCATTCACCTGTATGTGTTCGATAAAATCTTACGTACTTTCTCTTAGGATCAATACTTGGGTACATGTGTTAAGTGCATTTTTGGCTCTAGGGATATGAGATATGCGGTAGGAATTTTATTTAACTTGGGCCTGTTTTTACATATGTTTTGGTGTCCTTAGTTGTGTTAAAATTTGTATTCAATGTGTTTTTTTAAATCCCCTGTGCGATAAAGTGGATCGAATGGTCAACGCCAGGGGCATCTGCTTAGATTATGTGCGCGAATGCATTGATATGTATACTTAATTTTCTGTTCCTTTTTCATCCTGTTGAAGTATTGTGTATGTTTTGAACTGGTTATAGCCCTGATATGGCTGTACACAGTCAGCTGAGCTTTAAACAACAATAACAATCACAAGATGGTTGGAGCATTGGTCAAAATGGGCTTTCCCAAACACATCATTGTATTAACTGCCTCATTATGTAAAAGCTATAGTTTGACGGAACAATCAGAAAAGTGAATTCTGCAACATCCACAGGGGAGTTAGACAAGGTTGAATCCTCTCACCGTATCTTTTTTACATCTACACGGAACAAGTCATGAGATGCTGACATAGAAGGCATAGGCATAAAGATGGGAGGAAAAATCTTACAAACAAACAGTTAGGTAACATGTTTATTACGATGTCATTCTTACAAACAAACAGGTAACATGTTTATTATGATGTCATTCTTACAAACAAACAGGTAACATGTTTATTACGATGTCATTCTTACAAACAAACAGGTAACATGTTTATTACGATGTCATTCTTACAAACAAACAGGTAACATGTTTATTACGATGTCATTCTTACAAACAAACAGTTAACATGTTTATTATGATGTCATTCTTACAAACCAAACATGGTAACATGTTTATTACGATATCATTCTTACAAACAAACAGTTAGGTAACATGTTTATTATGATGTCATTCTTACAAACAAACAGTTAGGTAACATGTTTATTATGATGTCATTCTTACAAACAAACAGTTAGGTAACATGTTTATTATGATATCATTCTTACAAACAAACAGTTAAGGTAACATGTTTATTATGATGTCATTCTTACACAAACCAAACAGTTAGGTAACATGTTTATTATGATGTCATTCTTACAAACAAACAGGTAACATGTTTATTATGATGTCATTCTTACAAACAAACAGTTAACATGTTTATTATGATGTCATTCTTACAAACAAACAGGTAACATGTTTATTACTGATATCATTCTTACAAACAAACAGTTTAACATGTTTATTATGATGTCATTCTTACAAACATAACAGTTTAGGTAACACATGTTTATATATGATATCATTCTTACAAACAAACAGTTAGGTAACATGTTTTATTATGTGTCATTCTTACAAACAAACAGGTAACATGTTTATTGTGATATCATTCTTACAAACAAACAGTTAACATGTTTATTATGATGTCATTCTTACAAACAAACAGTTAGGTAACATGTTTATTATGATGTCATTCTTACAAACAGTTAGGTAACATGTTTATTATGATGTCATTCTTACAAACAAACAGTTAGGTAACATGTTTATTATGATGTCATTCTTACAAACAAACAGTTAGGTAACATGTTTATTATGATGTCATTCTTACAAACAAACAGTTAGGTAACATGTTTATTATGATGTCATTCTTACAAACAAACAGGTAACATATTTATTGATATCATTCTTACAAACAAACAGTTAACATGTTTATTATGATGTCATTCTTACAAACAAACAGTTAGGTAACATGTTTATTATGATATCATTCTTACAAACAAACAGTAGGTAACATGTTTATTATGATGTTATTCTTACAAACAAACAGTAGTTAACATGTTTATTATGATGTCATTCTTACAAACAAACAGTTAGTTAACATGTTTATTATGATGTCATTCTTACAAACAAACAGTTAGGTAACATGTTTATTATGATGTCATTCTTACAAACAAACAGTTAGGTAACATGTTTATTATGATGTCATTCTTACAAACAAACAGTTAGGTAACATGTTTATTACGATGTCATTCTTACAAACAAACAGTTAGGTAACATGTTTATTATGATGTCATTCTTACAAACAAACAGTTAGGTAACATGTTTATTATGATGTCATTCTTACAAACAAACAGGTAACATGTTTATTATGATGTCATTCTTACAAGCAAACAGGTAACATGTTTATTGTGATATCATTCTTACAAACAAACAGTTAACATGTTTATTGTGATATCATTCTTACAAACAAACAGTTAGGTAACATGTTTATTAGATGTCATTCTTACAAACAAACAGTTAGGTAACATGTTTATTATGATGTCATTCTTACAAACAAACAGGTAACATGTTTATTATGATATCATTCTTACAAACAAACAGGTAACATGTTTATTATGATATCATTCTTACAAACAAACAGGTAACATGTTTATTACGATATCATTCTTACAAACAAACAGGTAACATGTTTATTATGATGTCATTCTTACAAACAAACAGGTAACATGTTTATTACGATATCATTCTTACAAACAAACAGTAACATGTTTATTATGATGTCATTCTTACAAACAAACAGGTAACATGTTTATTACGATATCATTCTTACAAACAAACAGGTAACATGTTTATTATGATGTCATTCTTACAAACAAACAGGTAACATGTTTATTACGATATCATTCTTACAAACAAACAGGTAACATGTTTATTACGATGTCATTCTTACAAACAAACAGGTAACATGTTTATTACGATATCATTCTTAACAACAAACAGGTAACATGTTTATTATGATGTCATTCTTACAAACAAACAGTTAGGTAACATGTTATTATGATGTCATTCTTACAAACAAACAGATAACATGTATATTATGATATCATTCTTGCAAACAAACAGGTAACATGTTTATTACGATGTCATTCTTACCTGCAGCATTTAACGGTTGGCAGTAATGTCTTGTTGTCGTTCATAGCATTTCATGCTTTGAAGTTTATTGTGTGTACAGGTGAGTTGAAAAGACTGGTAGTCAGTGTTGTCTTATTCATTCTGTGTTTCTTGCACAATAATCATATCACACCTGTGTGTTGGTACAGTCAAGCGCCGGTGAATGGCAGATCATTTTCTACCTGGCTGCGGGGATCTACGGACTGGGAGCTGTGGTCTTTGGCCTGCTGGCCTCTGGGGATCGCCAGCAGTGGGCTCACATCCCCATGGGCTACCAACCCTACCTGGATGACCCTGAGAAGGAATAACGACTTGCACACCTATATGATTTGGCTAGATGATAATGATCCCCGTGAAAGAAGGACTGCCAACCCTACCTGGATGACCCTGAGAAGGAATAACGACTTGCACACCTATATGATTTGGCTAGATGATAATGATCCCCGTGAAAGAAGGACTACCAACCCTACCTGGATGACCCTGAGAAGGAATAACGACTTGCACACCTATATGATTTGGCTAGATGATAACGATCCCTGTGAAAAGAAGGACTACCAACCCTACCTGGATGACCCTGAGAAGGAAAAGCAACTTGCACACCTATATGGCTTGGCTAGATGATAAAATGTGACCTCCCACCATGAAATCAGTCTTTAACTCGCAGTCTGTCGAACAGCACTAGGAGCTGAAAAGGTGACTGAGGGTCTATCTGGGATGTTTTGACTTTTTCTCAAAATTGATTTCTGTAGACTATAATCTATCCTCCACAGAAATTTTTTTCTTAAAAAAATATTGTTAATCAATTTAAAATGGTATTTTAATGCACTGACCGCAGCAGAAAGAACGCAGTTTCTTACCAAAAATACCTATTTTTGTCTCTTATTATGAACCGTAACCTGTACAGTACCCGCACGTGTAATATACTGATGGAAAGCTCTATGGTGCACCTTTCAGATAATGACAGCAAAAATTAGAAACCAACTGGGTCAAAGCCACCAAGTAAAGAAATTTAAGGAAAATGTGTAGGAGAGCACACAAAAACTTTAGAGGCCGTTTTCTCAAAATGGCCGTCATACAACTTAATGATTTCAAACACATATAACTTCTACATTTTTTGGAGTACAAGTTTTATTCAAGTACCAAAATAATCAGCAGAATGTACACTTTCCAGTGATATATGTATCTCAAAATGGTAGTTTAGACTGATTTCGTGGTGGGAGGTCACAAATGATCCCTGTGAAAGAAGGACTTCTGTATCCCTAAGGATTGTATAGCATGTGTGAAAGATGGCCCCAGAACCCTAAGGACTGTATAGCATGTGTGAAAGATGGTCCCAGAACCCTAAGGACTGTATAGCATGTGTGAAAGATGGTCCCAGAACCCTAAGGACTGTATAGCATATCTGAAAGATGGCCACAGAACCCTAAGGACTGTATAGCATGTGTGAAAAGATGGTCACAGAACCCTAAGGACTGTATAGCATGTGTGAAAGATGGCTCCAGAACCCTAAGGACTGTATAGCATGTGTGAAAGATGGTCCCAGAACCCTAAGGACTGTATAGCATGTGTGAAAGATGGTCCCAGAACCCTAAGGACTGTATAGCATGTGTGAAAAGATGGTCCCAGAACCCTAAGGACTGTATAGCATGTGTGAAAGATGGTCCCAGAACCCTAAGGACTGTATAGCATGTGTGAAAGATGGTCCCAGAACCCTAAGGACTGTATAGCATGTGTGAAAGATGGTCCCAGAACCCTAAGGACTGTATAGCATGTGTGAAAGATGGTCCCAGAACCCTAAGGACTGTATAGCATGTGTGAAAGATGGTCCCAGAACCCTAAGGACTGTATAGCATGTGTGAAAGATGGTCACAGAACCCTAAGGACTGTATAGCATGTGTGAAAGATGGCCCCAGAACCCTAAGGACTGTATAGCATGTGTGAAAGATGGTCCCAGAACCCTAAGGACTGTATAGCATGTGTGAAAGATGGTCACAGAACCCTAAGGACTGTATAGCATGTGTGAAAGATGGTCCCAGAACCCTAAGGACTGTATAGCATGTGTGAAAGATGGTCACAGAACCCTAAGGACTGTATAGCATGTGTGAAAGATGGTCACAGAACCCTAAGGTTGTAGGTGAGTGAGGGGGTAGAGAATTCAGATTTTCTTTGATCCATCGTTGTGAGGGTGGTGCCGACCTCCTCTCCCTTACTGCTTTACCTTTCCCAACCCTCAGTATTGTCAGCTGCCTGTTCGCAGGTGTGTGGACCGGAGACAGCTTGCATGAAGTTGTTTTTTTTTTGTTTTTGTTTTTTTTTTCCCACAAGTTGTGATAAAACCTGAGAATGAAAGCTGACTTTTAACATCTCCAGGGATTCGTCATCATCTAGGTGGAAACAACCCCCCCCCCCCCCCCCAAAAAAAAAAATTTATAGTGGGAGAGACTACTAACTAGGTGATAATATGAAACATAATGATTTAACCCCCCCCCCCCCCCCCCGCCCCCACGTTCAGAACCCAACATATTGAAGTTGTAAAAAAGCAGGAGAAGGAATGATCAAACTTAACCCTTTGACTCCCGCACCCTGTCCACCAGCATCCTGCATCGCCAACCATGCTAGCAAAGCGAAAACTGAACCCTTTGATTCTCTCACCCTATCCACCAGCTTCCTGCAGGGTGAGAGAATCAGAGGGTTGTTTTTGCAGTTGGCGGATAGGCTGCGGGAGTCAAAGGGTTAAGTTTTTGCAGTTGGCAGATAGGGTGCGGGAGTCAAAGGGTTAAGTTTTTGCAGTTGGCGGATAGGGTGCAGGAGTCAATGGGTTAACACATGTAGAGATGGAAAATGTCTGTGTCATAATGAATCCTAACAACAACAACAACAACAAATAATATATGAATACCTGTAGAGACTGGGCATAGATAAATGTTAGAGGATGAAAGTGTCTCACCGATACTGTTATAATATTTATATAAAGATTTTTTTACTGTTATATTTAGAGAGATTTTTTGTATTTCAGCTTGCCCTGTTTAGGTAGAGTCAACCATATACTCAGTTCTGTTTGTGAGTTCTCTGTCATGTGCTCTCTATAATTTTCCATTGCTTTTATTCTTTCTCCCCATTTATAGCCGTGTGCATGTGTGTGTGCGCGCGTGCGTGCGTGTGTGTCTGTTTCAGCGCTTAGATTTGATTTTATCAAGATTTTGCGCTATATAGATATTGTAATTATTATTATTATTATACCATGTACTGACGTCAGCACTGCTTGTAACTTCTTTGTTCTGAGTGAAAGCGCGTGTCTTGTTGTTGTGTGTCATACCTTGTACTGACGTCAGCACTGCTTGTAACTTCTTTGTTCTGAGTGAAAGCGCGTGTCTTGTTGTCTCAGTTCACTTCTGGCAGTAGCGTGTGTAGAGTCAAGACAATTACCGAGTTGGCCGACAGAGAAATTCAAAACAAGTGACTGCCCGCATACAAGCAAACAGGAACCAGAAAAAAAAGAAAAAAAGAATCGGAATGCATATTTGTGACTTTCCGCCACGAAATGAGTCACTTGTCCACTTCAGGCAGTTTTCACTTTTTCATTGCTTCTAAATGTATATTTACTGTTCTTTCTAATGAAGAAAACCATTTTAAAATCGGACAATAAATATCTGAGGTACAGCCTTCCAAACATGGCACTCTTCCGAAACACAGTTTTGAGAAAATCAAGAAAAACGAAAGTGAAAGTTCAGCATCTACATGTTGGGTAGGGTAATGCAAATAGCTTTTTCACTAAGAAAGAACCTCAATATGCGTAATTTATTGAATGTAGAATGTGTAGGAAGGGTTCTGGCATCCGCTAAAATCAACAACTCCATAACGAGCCCTGACACCCCTCTCGCTTATTTTGCCCCATTGTGCAAAACGCTGCCAGTGGACAAGCGACTCATTCCGTGATGGAAGGTCACATTTAATACAACCAGACAAGACAGGCGCAAATTTTTGGCCAACTGGCCTTTGTCAAGCGTAGACGTAAGATCACAAACGAACAAAAACCAAATACAAAAATTAGGGGTGGGGGGGAGACTGAAGCTTTCCTGCTGCCTCATCTCACTGGACTAGTTTTCTCCCACTGGGTAAAGCAGCAGGGAAGGTTCCATCTTTTTCTCCTAATTTTTGTATTTGGTGTTTGTTCGTTTGTGATCTTACGTCTATACTTGACAAAGGCCAGTTGGCTGAAAATTTGCGCCTGTCTTGTCTGGTTGTGTTAAATACGCTTTCTGGTTCTTTTTTCATGTTTTTTTTTTCTGGTTCCTGACTGAGAGAACATATAGATTTGGTAGTGACTGCCATTACTCTTTGACTTTGAAGACAGACAGACTGGAAGTGACTGGTGTTATTTGAAGTCGTCTGTTCTGATGTCAAAATGTGATAGATATCAGTCAGCAAACAAAGCCAGAGCAGGATTGAGGCAGCCGAGATGTGGTTTCTCAGAAGAATGTTGAGAGTACCATGGACAGCAAAGAAAACAAACGAGACAGTCTTGATGGAGGCAGACACAAGTCGATCACTGATAAGGAAGATTAGGAAAAGACAAGCAACATTTATAGGCCATTTTATGAGGAAGGGGGATTTGGAGCACCTGGTCACAACGGGAAAGCTGGAGGGAAAGAGAGCACCAGGTAGACCCAGGGAGAGAATGCTGGACGGACTTGCAGAGTGGCTGGGGATGAAGAGGGTGGGGGAGATGCTGGGGGCAGCGAGAGATAGAGATGGTTGGAAGTCCATGGTCGCCAACGCCATGCGGCAGGGCACCTGATGGTGATGATCATTGGAAAGAGCCAACAGTTGTATCGTTTAGCTATAACCAAGACAGATTGTAATGGTGCCACTGTAACATCATGATGGAGACAAAGAAACATCAATGAATTTTCAGTAAGTCTGTAGACTTGATTTTTTGATACCTGTAAACTTTGTTTTTTCGACCCTCTAGACTTGATTTTTTGATACCTGTAAACTTTGTTTTTTCGACCCTCTAGACTTGATTTTTTGATACCTGTAAACTTTGTTTTTTCGACCCTCTAGACTTGATTTTTTGATACCTGTAAACTTTGTTTTTTCGACCCTGTAGACTTGATTTTTTGATACCTGTAAACTTTGTTTTTTCGACCCTGTAGACTTGATTTTTTGATACCTGTAAACTTTGTTTTTTCGACCCTCTACCTTACTTCCTTTCTCTGTGTAAAGAACCTGAGCTGACAGATGATTCACACTGATTCCACTATTCAATTCCACATTCCATGTTAATTTCTACCTGGCTACCTAGACATTGTTATAAGACATCAGAAATAACGATGTTGTGAACTTCAATTCCACATTCCATGTTAATTTCTACCTGGCTACCTAGACATTGTTATAAGACATCAGAAATAACGATGTTGTGAACTTCAATTCCACATTCCATGTTAATTTCTACCTGGCTACCTAGACATTGTTATAAGACAGAAATAACGATGTTGTGAACTTCAATTCCACATTCCATGTTAATTTCTACCTGGCTACCTAGACATTGTTATAAGACATCAGAAATAACGATGTTGTGAACTTCAATTCCACATTCCATGTTAATTTCTACCTGGCTACCTAGACATTGTTATAAGACATCAGAAATAACGATGTTGTGAACTTTAATTCCACATTCCATGTTAATTTCTACCTGGCTATATAGACATTGTTATAAGACATCAGAAATAACAATGATCTGAATATTTACCAAATAATGATGATTTGAAAAACTGAAGGTACTCGAGTTTTAACAAACCCAGATTATCAGCAGGGACTTCCATATAATGTAGGATTTAGCCAGTCCTGAGAGCAAATAATGATTTGAACACTTGTGGACACTTTGTACAGGTAGATTGTATTGTACCTGTACAGGTAGATTGTATTGTACCTGTACAAGTAGATTGTATTGTACCTGAGAGTCGTGAGTCATTCAATAAAGCTTTTTTTTTTCTTTTTCTTTTTTTTATAGTTTTTTTGTTGTTGTTGACAGATTCAAACTTTATTCAAGTCATGGGTTGGTGTTCTGGGTTCCATGTCAAATACATATTTTGTGACAACTTTAAAGAAATTAATAATGATGATTTATATTTCATGGCGTACATCTTAGTGAAGAATCTTTACATATCAGCTGTTTTACTTCCTGTGCAAATAGGATGCAGATAGTGAGAGAGTGAAAGGGTTAAGGGCTACTTATAAACTGTACCTTACAAATTGACAGCCTCTCTCTCTCTCTCTCTCTCTCTCTCTCTCTCTCTCTCTCTCTCTCTCTCTCTCTCTCTCTCTCTCTCCAACTCATAGTGATGCTGCGGATCTTCCGGCATGAATAATATCCCCACCCTCTGTGCTAGAAATTTCCTCTTGTTTGTCACTGTTTTTGTTTCTGACTTATTCCATTGCTTTCTGTCATCTCTGTCTTTCTCCTTTGTTGTCATCTATTTCTTTCTCTTTTGCTTGTTTTCCATAAATCTGTAATACTTTCTGTCTGTTAGGGTTGGTAATAGGGCACTAACAGCATTTTTAGCTTTAAGGAAACGTGAACCGTTCTGTGGCAATTGTGGGTACTATAGGTCAGTTGGTATGGATGTTTTTGTGTACTTATGTTTATGCATGTGTATTCAGATTTGTGTACTTATGTTTATGCATATGTATTCAGATTTGTGTACTTATTGTTTATGCATGTGTATTCAGATTTGTGAACTTATGTTTATGCATGTGTATTCAGATTTGTGTACTTATGTTTATGCATATGTATTCAGATTTGTGTACTTATTTATGTTTGTGTATTTGTATTTAGGTGATATATTCGGCAAAATGGCCAACGCCAGGCATATCCATAAGTAATTTGTGTGAATGCAGTGATACGTGTACTTGATTTTCATTCCTAAGCGTTGTTTTGTCTAGGGTGATTGATATGTTTAGATATGTGTATTTTGTTTGGGATGGTTATAGTCCTGATATGGCTGTGAGCACGGGGCTTGGCTTTAAAACCCTTTCACCGCCAATGTCGCCTTTTGGCGACTGTCTGGCAGACCGCCAACATACTTTATTGTTGCATAATCCCAAACTCCAATCATTCTTCTTTCTTTGAAAAAAAACAGAAAGCAATTCGGTTGAGAAATAAGAAAGTTACAGTCATTTGAAGTCGGTCAGTGCATTTTTCGTGTTTTTTTTAACAGCTGGCGCTGAGGACTTAAACATTCTAAAATCACTGGCGTGAAGGGGTTTTGATTAAACACCAAAAATGATCATGTGGAAATATTTTGTAGTTTACAGTTTTTGTGACTGGGGCGTGTAATCAAAGCTGTGATTTATTCCTGTGTACAGATTTGTCCTGCTAACCATTTCATTGTTGTCTGAGCTCAGAAGTGGATGTTGTATACATGTGAGGTTATTTTTTTTATCTGTTACACTGGTGGTTGTGTGTGAATGAGATTCATATGTATATGTGTGTGTGTGTGTGTGTGTATGTCTATACATGTATATGTGTATACATATATATATGTATATATATTTACATAGATATTTATATATGTATAGATATATGTATATATTATCAATTGTTGACTTGCTATTTAGTCTAAGCAGGACAGTGGACAGTAAAAGGTTGAATAATCATTATTATGTGACGATTGAAGAAAACAAGTTCAGATAATAGTATGAGGGTCCATTACCTGTTTTTGTTTGTTTTCTTTTCAGTGGGTTTTTTTTTTTTTTCTTTTTGACCAATTTTCCTTTTTGCCACTGTTTTTCCTAGAAAGATGGTTGCCATGAGGTCTGTGTTCTTGCTGTGTGACACATGGCCATGTATTTTTGTCTTCTCTTGTTGATGTCTGCTGGTAGTTTTCTGGTGGTATCAAGTTCTTCCAGGACACTTTCACTAGTGCTTCTATTTGTCCATTTGGCATGTAGCAGTCTCCGATAAAACCACATCTCTGCTGCCTCAATTCTTCTGCATTCAAAGAAATAAGAGGGAAGCAGGAAGAATTTTTATAATATCAACCAAAGGACATAACTCTTGACAGCACGTAGGAATTATCATGGGAGATAATTCCTACGTGATCTCAAGAGTTATGTCTTCTGCGATCAGTTTTTCTCAAGAGTCCAGGCTTCTCAGCGAGCCATAAATCATGACTGGCCGTATCAAACATTTTAAAAGTCTTAAGTTTCAGGCCATTGAAGTCATCATGTGCACGTTTTGGCAAAAAGCACACATAATGACACGAAGCGCTGTTTGGGCAGTGCATCAAATTCATGGTGAGGGGATAGCCCATAGGCAAATAGTTTGGGGGGTTTTGTGTGCTAGTATCTGTGTCAACATTTATAGGCCATTTTATGAGGAAGGGGATTTGGAGCACCTGGTCACAACGGGAAAGCTGGAGGGAAAGAGAGCACCGGGTAGACCCAGGTAGAAAATGCTGGACGGACTTGCAGAGTGGCTGGGGACGAGGAGGTTGGGGGAGATGCTAGGGGCAACGAGAGATAGAGACAGATGGAAGTCCATGATCGCCAACGCCATGCGGCAGGGCACCTGATGATGATGATGAGTGTCTGTGTCTTCTAGGATGTATCCTATTCACTGCTTAACTTTTTGATTTTTAAAACAATCTGTGTATTAAATATATGAATACATTGAAGATATTGTGTTCAAGAAAAAAGTATGTGTTGAATGTATGAATACATATGTGTCCAATAATTGTTCTATTCTTTGACGTGTAAAGAAAAAGAATTATGTTGTTTTAATGTCCATATAAATATACTGAGGATGTGTGTATCTACTGAGTGTTTCATTCTTTGTTGTATAAGAAATAAATGTGACCTCCCCACCACAATTCAGTCTTAACTTGCAGTCAGTCAAACAGCACTAGGAGCTGAAAAGGTGACTGAGGGTCTATATGGGGTGTTTTGACTTTTTCTCAAAATTGGTTTCTGTAGACTATAATCTATCCCC
Organism: Monoplex corrugatus; assembly: GCA_030674185.1. Lineage (NCBI taxonomy): Eukaryota > Metazoa > Mollusca > Gastropoda > Littorinimorpha > Ranellidae > Monoplex > Monoplex corrugatus. The sequence goes on from JAPXFY010000034.1 coordinate 1,247,791, forward strand.
TCCCCACCCCCACCCCCCCCCCATCACCCCAGAAATTTTTTTCTTGAGAAGATATTAATCAATTTAAAATGGTATTTTATTGCACTGATCGCAACAGAAAGAACGCAATTTCCTACAGAAGTACTTATTTTTGTCTCCTACTATGAACCGTAACCTGTACAGTACCCCCGCATGTAATGTACTGACAGAAAGCTCTTTGGTGCACCTTTCAGATAATGACAGCTAAAATTAGAAACAAACTGGGTCAAAGTCACCAAATAAAGAAATTTAAAGAAAATGTGTAGGAGAGCACACAAAAACTTTAGAGGCCGTTTTCTCAAAATGGCCGTCATACAACTAAATGACTTTAAAGATATATAACTTCTACATGTTTTTGAGTACAAGCTTTATTCAAGTACCAAAATAATCAGTAGAATGTACACTTTCTGGTGATATGTATATCTCAAAATGCTAGTTAATACTGATTTTGTGCTGGCAGGTCACATATGTTGTAGTGCCCTTATTATGTTTCAGTTTGTGGTCATATTTGTTTTAAAATCCCCTGTGTGATAGGTTGGACATAGCGGTCAATGCTTGGGGCATGTCCTTGGATTGTGTGCGTGAATGCATTGATATGTTTACTTAATTTTCTTTTCCTTTTTTTACCTGTTACAGTATTGTGTTTGTTTTGAACCGGTTATAGCCCAGATCCGTACAACAGTGAGGCGTGGACAGTCAGCAAGATTGAGGCAGCCGAGGTGTGGTTTCTCAGAAGAATGTTGAGAGTTCCATGGACAGCAAAGAAAACAAACGAGACAGTCTTGATGGAGGCAGACACAAGTAGATCACTCATAAGGAAGATTAGGAAAAAACAGACAACATTCATAGGTCATTTTATGAAGAAGGGGGATTTGGAGCACCTGGTCACAACGGGAAAGCTGGAGGGAAAGAGAGCACCAGGTAGACCCAGGGAGAGAATGCTGGACGGACTTGCAGAGTGGCTGGGGACGAGGAGGGTGGGGGAGATGCTGGGGGCAACGAGAGATAGAGATGGTTGGAAGTCCATGGTCGCCAACGCCATGCGGCAGGGCACCTGATGATGATGATGATGATGATGATGATGATGATGATGATGATGATGATGATGATGATGATGATGATGATGATGATGATACCCAGATATGGCTCTACTGCAGTCGGCTGGGTTTTAAACCGAAATCACCATAACAAAAATAGTTTCTGGTGTAGTCAGTGACAAATATGGTAGCCATGTCCATTTCCCTAAAACATGTAAGTTCCATGTCAACTTTGCGGTGTGTTCATCAGTGCAGTATTAAATTTGTTTTTTCGCTTTAAGCATTATCCTGTTACGTAATGAAATTTGTGTGCATATTTGTATCGTCAAATGAATGTTGTCATCGTTGTTTTAATAGAGAATGAAGAGGTTGTGTCCCTGCCACATGAAAGCTGTTTGTTTATTTGTTTGTTTAGTTCCATGCACTGTGATAGTTTCTAATACGTGTGATCCAGTCTTGTTCAGTTCTGTTATTCATATGGCAATGTACTTTTGCTCATATGGCCAAGACTTGTCTTTCTTTATCACGTAATGAGGGTATGTATATGTATGTATGTATGTCTGTGTGTATATATGTATGTATGTATTTATGTATGTATGTATGTATGTATGTATGTCTGTGTGTATATATGTATGTATGTATTTATGTATGTATTTATGTATGTATGTATGTATGTATGTATGTCTGTGTATATATGTATGTATGTATTTATGTATGTATGTATGTATTTATGTGTGTATGTATGTATTTGTGGGTGTGGGTGTAAGTAATATGTAGGTAGATAGGTAGGTTCGTTAGGTTAGGTTAGATTAGGTTAGGTTAGGTTAGGTAAGGTTAGGTTAGGTTAGATTAGATTAGGTTAGGTTAGGTAAGGTTAGGTTAGGTTAGGTTAGGTAAGGTAAGGTAAGGTAGGGTAAGGTAGGGTAGGTAGGTATGTATCTGTATGTATGTATGTAGGTTAGGGTAGGGTAGGGTAGGTTAAGTTAAGTTAGGATATGTTAGGTTAGTTTTAGGCATGTATGTATGAGTGGTTAGGTTATATATGTGTACATGTATGTATGTATGCATATGTATGTATGTAGGTTAGGTTATGCATGTATGTATGTATGTTAGGTTAGGTTAGGTTGGGTTAGGTTAGGTTAAGCATGTATGTATGAATAGGTTAGGTTATGTATGTATGTATATGTATTTAGGTTAGGTTAGGTGTGTATGTATGTGTATATATATATGTACACATTGGAGCACCTGGTCACAACGGGAAAGCTGGTGGGAAAGAGAGCACCAGGCAGACCCAGGGAGAAAATACTGGACGGACTTGCAGAGTGGTTGAAGATGAGGAGGGTGGAGGAGGTGCTTGAGGCAACAAGAGATAGAGACAGATGGAAGTCCATGATCGCCAGTGCCATGTGGCAGGGCACCTGATGATGATGATGATATATATGTATGTATGTAGGTTGTGTATGTTTGTATGTACGTATGTGTATGTATGTATGTATGTGTACATACATATGTGTATATGTATGTATGTTATGTGGTGATGTAGTCTTTTTCCGCTTGTTTAAAGCGACACCATTTTGATGGTTTAGCTTCTGGCTCTGTGTGTGGTGATAGATAACTGTTGTGTGCGTTACAGACCTGACACGACTGTCTCAGTGTCTGTCTTCGACTATCATCCCAAAGTATTTTTAGATCACGTACACTGAACTGTTATGTTGTTGTTTATCCGTCTTGTTAAAAATGGCAAGCGAACGATTAAGAGTGATCTGCCGTGTGTACATGTGAGTGTTTGTGGATCAAACAGACGAAGAATGCAGTCAAGATTCTCCAGAAATTACATAGATTGTTGGTAAACATGTTTGTAGAAATGGAAGTGCCACACTGATTCAGTAACAGCTAACAATATACAGCCGTGGACGATGGTGGGAGCTCCACTCTTTGTCTTAAAGGATCGCCAGGCGACACGGTCTCTGCTCCTGTGTATGATGTCATGGAGCCCCAGTTTGCAGGCGTCAGCGATGTTGTCCGTGAAGGATTTTGCTGGCCTTCCTTGTTTTCTCTTTGCCTCCACTCTCCCCTGCAGGACTGATGTCGTCAAGTCGGTTCTTGTGTTTCTGTTCATGTGCCCGATATACTTCAATAGTGAAGAGAAGACACACAGAAACAATGTCCAACAGATCTGCCTTCCTTCAAATCCTGAGTATTTTTCTTGTTCATTTATTAATACTTATTGAATACCTAGAAATGAAAACTGCTTACAATGGTCAAGATCTGTTCTTTCAATATGATTATTTATTGGTCTGCAAAATTAAATTTTTTAATACCTATGATGAGTCTGCAAAAATTAAACAGATGATCCTCAAACAGTCAAATTGCTTTTCATTTATATTATTGATTACTTGTGAGATAAATTATGAATAACAATGAAAGATCTGCCATTCCTCAATCTTATTTTGTCTTGTTATTTTTTTTTTATTGTACCTATGAAGATAAGTCACTGACAGAAACAATGTCAAAGTTGCCTTCTCTTCAAGTCCTGAGTTATTTGTGTCTTTATTTTTATATTTGTCATTTTTATATTATTAACCTGTGAATGAGTCATGCAACAAGTCACAGACTTTCTCTTAAGTTGAATTTGGTCTTTATTTTTATATTATTGATCTGTAAGATGAGTCATACAACAATGTCCAGTCTTCTTCAGTCTTTATTTTGGTCTGTCATTTTTTATTATTGAATATATAAGATGAGATCAAAACAATGCAAAGTTCCTTCTCAATCCTGAGTTATTTTTTTTTTTTAATTATGATCCTATGATGAAGTCATGCAGACAATGTCCCAGTCTCCTTCTCTTCAAGTCTGAGTATTTTTCTTGTCATTTTTATATTTTGATTTGATGAAGTCATGAATGTCAGTTGCTTCTCTTCAAGTCTGATTATTTTTGTTTGTCATTTTAATTATGATATGAGTGATCCTCGAAATGTCACGATCTGCTTCTCTAATCCTTATTTTTGTCTTTATTTGATACCTTGATAATAGCAGAAAGCAAAACTCTCTCTTAAGTTGATATTGTCTGTTCATTTATTTGATCTAGGGAGAGTCACTGACAGTGCACGTTGCCTTTCTCAAGTCTGTATTTGGTTGTCATTTTATTTGATACCTAGTGAGTGAGACACGACAGAAACAATGTCCAAAGATCGCCTCTCTTCAAGTCCGATTATTTTGTCTTGTTATTTAATATGAATCAGGAGTGAGATCAGCAGAACATGTCAACAGTCTGCCTTCTTTCAAGTCTGTATTTTTGTCTTGTTCATTTATATTATTGATACCTAGTAGATAAGATCATGACAGAACAAGTCAGATGCTCTTTATATTATTTTTGGTTTTTTTAAATTATTACATATATCCGCGAACATGTCAGCCCTTCTTTAGTCTTTATTTGTCTTCTTTTTTAGAATAGTAATAGTCATACGAACAGTCCACAATCTCTTCTTCAAAGTCCAGTTATTTGGCTGTTCATTTTAATATTATAATCTATAGGAACATGACAGAAAATTCAACAGATCTGCTTTTCAATGATTTTTTTGGTGTCATTTTATTATGAATACGTGAGTGAAACTCGAACAAGTCAGTTGCTTTAGTCCGGTATTTGTTTGTTCTTTAAATATTGAACCTAGAGTGAAGTCGCAACAGTCCGTCTGCTCCTTCAGTCCTGATATTTTGGTCTTGTATTTTATTATTGAACGGAATGTCAGCAGAACTCAATCGTTCATGTTCATTATATTATTGAACCTTATGAGACTGACGAACAAGTCCAGTTTTTGTCTGTATTTTTTCTTGTTTTTATTTCCTATAAAATACACCATGTCAAGTTGTCCTTCAAGTCTATATTTTGGTCTTTTTTTATATTATTGAATACTGAGATATCTAAAACAATGCATATCTTCTCTTCAAGTGAGTATTGGTTGTCATTTTAATTGATACATAAGTGATCATACAACATGTCTTGTTTAGTAGTTTTTTGGTTTGTTCATTTTTTTTTTGTGTGAGTGGTCAGAAAATAACAGTCTGTTTCTAGTCGGTTTGTGGCTTTTCTTTAATTGACCTTGACACTGAGAAAGTCCATCTGTTTTTTTTTTTTGTTTTTATTTTACCTGGTCTTCTGTCAAGTCTTTGTTATCTCTGTCTTTTTAGAAATATTATTGAAATAACTTGAATGCATGAAGATATCTAATAAAACATGTCATCGATGCTTCTTTGATGTACAATCTCAAGTCCCTAGAGTAGAGTATGTGCAGGTCTTTCAGTGTCTTACTATTATTGGATTTCCATCTTGAGTGAGACACTTGTCCATAAAACGATACAGATGTGATTCATAACTATCAACATTGTCGTGTGCTGTTAGTTTTGATTTTATGATAGCATTCTTGGTTTGTTTCCAGTTTTTTTATTGTATTTTTGTGTAAGTTGTGAGATGCTATGAAAAACAACTCTGAAAATCGCAGACGGTGTCTCTCAAAGTCGTTGTTTGTATTTTGTCTTGCAGTTTCTTCCCATCTTGGGGATGCTGGGGCTCCTTCAGTATAAATGTGTGCCCCTTCTGGACATTCTGGCTAGAAAATGTCCATCTGTCCCTCTTTCAGTTCTGATTGTTCTTTGCTTTTGTCATTTTTCCAATATTTTCATACCTTGCTGAGATCCATCACTGCATGTTAACAATGCCTTACATACTTTCTCTGATTGCAAGTCGGAGTCGTATGGATAATGGTTTAGTGAATTTTTGATTAGGGATGCGAGATATCATCATCATCAAGTGTCCTGCCGCATGGCGTTGGCGATCATGGCCCTCCATATGTATCTGTCCCTTGCTGCCACAAGCATATCTTCCACCCTCTCTGTCCTCAGCCACCCTCCAAGTCCGTCCAATATTTTCTCCTTGGGTCTACCTGGTGTTCTCTTTCCCTCCACCTTTCTTGTTGTGACCATGTGCTCTAATTCCGCTTTCCTCATAAAATGGTCTATGAATGTTGCCTGTCTTTTCCTAATCTTCCTAATGAATGATCTTCTTGTGTCTGCTTCCATCAAGACTGTCTCGTTTGTTTTCTTTGCTGTCCATGGAACGCGAGATATGCAGAAGCCATTTCCAGAAGGTGGGGATATTATTTATACTGAAAGAACCCCTGGCATCCCTACAGAAGGTGGGGATATTATTTATACTGAAAGAACCCCTGGCATGCCTACAGAAGGTGGGGATATTATCTATACTGAAAGAACCCCTGGCATGCCTACAGAAGGTGGGGATATTATTTATACTGAAAGAACCCCTGGCATCTCTACAGAAGGTGGGGATACTATTTATACTGAAAGAACCCCTGGCATCTCTACAGAAGGTGGGGATACTATTTATACTGAAAGAACCCCTGGCATCTCTACAGAAGGTGGGGATATTATTTATACTGAAAGAACCCCTGGCATCTCTACAGAAGGTGGGGATACTATTTATACTGAAAGAACCCCTGTCATTCCTACAGAAGGTGGGGATATTATTTATACTGAAAGAGCCCCTGTCATCCCTACAGAAGGTGGGGATACTATTTATACTGAAAGAACCCCTGGCATGCCTACAGAAGGTGGGGATATTATTTATACTGAAAGAACCCCTGGCATGCCTACAGAAGGTGGGGATATTATTTATACTGAAAGAACCCCTGGCATGCCTACAGAAGGTGGGGATACTATTTATACTGAAAGAACCCCTGTCATTCCTACAGAAGGTGGGGATATTATTTATACTGAAAGAACCCCTGGCATGCCTACAGAAGGTGGGGATATTATTTATACTGAAAGAACCCCTGGCATGCCTACAGAAGGTGGGATATTTATACTGAAAGAACCCCTGGCATCCCTACAGGGGTGACACCTGGCTGGACGGGGATTGGGCATTTTAAGGAATTGTCAGGCAGTGGGTTCCACCTGTTGTCTAGAGTTCAACATCTGTCTCTACTTCCACAAGAACAGAAACTGCTTCCTGGGGTTCCACACCATCACCTGGACTGTTACCATAACCATGACAGTGTCATCTCCATCTCCATAGTGACATACTTTCCTTTCCTTTTTTTTACTATTTTTTGTATTTTGTATTTTTTGGCGGCAGTATGGAGGGGGTGGGGGTAAATTCTTCGTGATTTAGACTTGGTACAATACCCCTAGTTTTTTGTTTTTGTTTGTTTGTTTATTTGGTCCCATTTTCTATGCCATTTTAATGGCCACAGAAGCTAGAACAGTTTTTCACAACGCGATGATATCATGTCGTTGAGGATGATAATCATGATGCTATGGAGTTCCATCTAGGATTGAGACTACGTGACAGGGCTGTACTCTACGCTTACTATCATAATATATCCTGGCGTCGACCAGGCCTGAGAGATACAGATACCTACAGGTGCTCGTCAGAAAATTTTAGCAACACCCTCAATGACACATCCGTGAAGTGGATGAGACTCGACTGTGTGCTACCAGTCTTCCCAAATGAGCCTATGGCATGCCCAACTCTGGGTAGGAGCCGGTTAGAGCTGAAAAATCCCACGATTTTGAAAGGGACTGATGGGGATTGGAACCCACAACCTTCTAGTCGGTAGTCTGTTGCACTAACCACTACAGCACAGCGACTGGTTATATCCCTGGAACCTGACAAGGACTTATGAACAACAGCAGTTGTACAATGACTTTTCTTCTTCTTTCCCTTGGTTACCGCCTTCTTCATGGTGAAGATTCTGTAGACTATAAGGGGGTCTGCGTGCAGTCTTAAGTTTCCTGAGGTAGAGTTTGCTGGGCCGGGGGGTGTTTGGGGGGTGGGGACAGGGGGGAGGGGCGTGGGATCAGATTTGAGATTTGAAGCCTTCCAGGGTTGGGCTGAGGGCAACCTCAGCAGGAAGGCTGTTCCAGTCGGTTACGGTCCTGGGAAGAAAGACTTTTGTCTGTATAGCGTCCTGCAGTTGGAAAGGTGGTACGTTGCTGGGTGCGACCGTCGGGTTCCTATGGATGCAGAAGTATTTTGAGAGGGTTTGTGGCACGTGTTGATGATGAGGCTTCCATTGTGGATCTTATAGAAGTTTGTCAGCCTCGCCTTTCTCCTTCGCTCTGTGAGGGGGGACCACTGGAGAGTCTCCAGCATGTCTTGAAAATTGGACGTTTTCCGGTGTTGATGGGTGACCCAATGATCGATATATTGGGACTGTATTCAAGACCTACTGTGTCACATGTGGTATATTACCTAATTTGGGCGCCTTTTTTTTTTTTTAAAGATTTGGCAACCACTTTTTACTTTACTTTGGTGTTATTTGATCAAAAAAAAATTTTTGGGAATAGTTTTTTGTCCATGGGCAGGTTCTCGAGGGTTTTAAATGTTAATTTAATTTAATGAGTATGCATGTGTGTGTGAGCGAGTGTGTGTGTGTGTGTGTGTGTGTGTGTGTGTGTGCGAGTGTGTGTGTGTGTGTGTGTGTGTGTATGCAGTGTCGGCATTAGTGTGTGGTGTGTGTGTGTGTGTGTGTGTGTGTGTGTGTGTGTATGCAGTGTCGGCATTAGTGTATGTGTGTGTGCGAGAGTGTCTGTGTGTGTATGCATCCACATGTATTCGCGCGTGCGCGCGCGCGCGTGTGTGTGTGTGTGTGTGTGTGTGTGTGTGTATGCAAGTGCATTTCTGTTACATGTCAACTGTTCTTACCAACAAAGAACAGATCACACATTTAGACAGATGCACAGTGTTACATGCGCACAATCTCTTTTAATTACTCAAACAAACACACAGACTCTGTCCACATTTCACTCTCCAACCCATCCCCTGCACTACAAAAGTGAGGGGAGGTAACCAACTCACTGGTTTTTATATTCAATTTATTTCACAAAAACAATGAAGGCAACATTTATACACTACATTTTCACAAAACCTAAACTGATATATACAAAATATAAAATTATACATTAAACTATCCACCATGGTGTAGTAACCAGTTAGTGCCACAGACTATGACTGGAAAGTTGTGGATTCGAATCCCCATCAGTCCCTTTTAAAAAATAGTTCAGGGATTTTTCAGCTTCAGCTGACTCTTACCCAGAGCTGAGCACGCTACAGGTGACTACGATTACAAGCTGTGTTCCTTTCAAATTACACATCAACGTCAAGCTGATCAAATACTTGAAGCGTACTCACACACACACACACACACACACACACACACACACACACACACACACACACACAGACTCTCTCTCTCTCTCCTGTTTATAAAGAAAAAGGGGAAGACAGACAGACAGACAAGACAGACTTCAATAATGTAGATGAATACAGTCACCAGAACTGCTTATTCTTATTGTTGTTTAACTCGATGACGACGCTCCTCAGCTATCCGCGTCTCGACTGTGATATTATGGGTTTTTTCACCAAGACTACATGTATACTATAATAAAGGAGATTATGCTGACAGCAGAGTTTAACCTACGACCTTTTAAAACATATACAACAGGATAGGTTTATTGTCGTTGGATATTCTCCAAAAGTTTTTAAAAAGTACCAAAAACTGTGCGTCTCAAGAGTTTCAGCAGCCATTTTAGGGTGCGTCTCCAAAGAGTTAAAGCCCCATCGACTGTGTAGAGCCAAATCGGGGCTATAACCGCTTCAAATCGTACAAAACTTCAACAGGAAAAAAAAAGAAAAGAAAAGAAAATTAAGTATGCATATCAAAATTGCGCACATAATCCAAGGACATGGCCCTGGTATCACTCACGCCAATTTATAAATGTGCATGTGTGTGCATGTGTGTGCGTCTATAAATGGGTATATTAATGTATGTTTATGTTTACTTTCTTAAGTGTGTGTCTCAAAGACTGAATTTATTTATCAGGTGATCTATACAGTTTTCTTCCTTACGTATTTTTAAGTCTATTTATTTATCAGGTGATCTATACACTTTTCTTCCTTACGTATTTTTAAGTCTACTTATTTATCAGGTGATCTATACACTTTTCTTCCTTACGTATTTTTAAGTCTACTTATTTATTTATCAGGTGATCTATACACTTTTCTTCCTTACGTATTTTTAAGTCTACTTATTTATCAGGTGATCTATACACTTTTCTTCCTTACGTATTTTTAAGTCTACCATCTCTACTACCCATCTGTAATTTCATGCTATGATCTGTTATGTTGCATTGACACTTTGACCCCCACACCCTATCCACCAACTGCAAAAACTTAACCCTTTGAATCCCTCACCCTATCCACCAGCTTCCTGGGTGAGGGAGTCAAAGGTAAGTTTTTGTATTGCTAGCATGACTGGTAATGCAGGATGCTGGTGGACAGGCTGCGGGCCGGGGGTCAAGGGGTTAATAATATGTGACCTCCCACCACGAAATCAGTCTTAACTCACAGTCAGTCGAACAGCACTAGGAGCTGAAAAGGTGACTGAGGGTCCATCTGGGGTGTTTTGACTTTTTCTCAAAATTGATTTCTGTGGACTATAATCTACCCTCACAGAAATTTTTTTTCTCAGAAAAATATAATTAATCAATTAAAAATGGTATTTTAATGCACTGATCGTGCAGAAAGAACGCATGTTCTTACCAAAAGTACTTATTTTTTGTCTCATATTGTGAACCGTAACATGTACAGGACCCCCACATGTAATATACTTCCAGAAAGCTCTTTGGTGCACCTTTCGGATAATGACAGCTAAAATTAGAAACAAACTGATTCAAAGCCACCAAATAAAGAAATCTACGGAAAATGTGGAGGAGAGTACATAAAAACTTTAGAGGCCGTTTCCTCAAAATGGCCGTCATACAACTTGATGACTTTAAACATACATAACGTCTACATTTCTTTGAGTACAAGCTTTATTCAAGTACCAAAATAATCAGGAGAATGTACATTTTCCAGTAATATACTACACGTCATTATTGAAGGGCCAGGAACGTTTTTGAGTCAATTTTTGAAAGGAGAAATAACCTATTTTCTCTTACTCTTTTCTCCAATTCGTTGCCGTAACTGAATGGATAAGAGCTCAGACAACATTGCAGTTTCCTTTTGGCACGTGTTTGGGGATTTGCCGATTTGCAATGGGCGGCCCAAGGAAGACAATTTCCACACGAAATTGTCGAATCTTCAGCAGGGTCTTTCTGACGACGCAGGCAAGGTAGCGACAAAATTCGCTTTGCACGTGCAAGGCAAGCCCTTTTTGAACACTACTCCAGCCAAAGTTGCCCGCAGACGAGGATAAAAAGGACCCGTTCTTGGTTCGTTTTAACCATGCTTGCAAGACGACGGATGACGGATGAGCAGCGGGGGAGAGCCCTCGCTCTGCTTGATGAAGGCCTAGCGCAGCGGGAAGTTGCTAGACGACTTGAAGTGTCGCATTCCACAATCCAGAGACTGCTGGAGCGCTTCAATGAGACTGGAGCAGTCCAGGAAAGGCGTCACACGGGTCGACCCAGAGTAACGACAAGACAGCAAGACCGCTACCTTGCCCTCTCCGTCCTGAGGGAAAGGGCATCCACTGCGGTGACCTTGAGGGGTCAGCTGAGGGACGCAACAGGTGCTAACATCAGCTGCAGCACAGTGAGAAGACGGCTACATGAGGCAAACTTGAGGTCACGGAGACCGGCCGTCCGACCCGTGCTGTCACCGGTCAACAGAGTGCGCCGCATGACCTGGGCCAGGGAGCACGTGACCTGGACAAGGCAACAGTGGGCCCGGGTCTTGTTTTCGGATGAGTCCAGGTTCACCCTGACCTTTAACGATGGCCGGGCTCGGGTGTGGCGACGTCAAGGGGAGAGGTTCGCTGACGCCACTGTCCAAGAGCATAACCGGTACGGCGGCGGGTCGGTGATGGTGTGGGGTGGCATGAGCCGTGGTACCCGGACCCCCCTGCTCCCCATTGACGGCATCCTGAACGGGGTCCGGTACCGGGACGAGGTTCTGGCGGCCGTGGCACTGCCTGCGCTTGTGGGCCTTGGTCAAGGCGCCATCTTCCAGGACGACAATGCACCTGCGCATCGAGCACGCCTTGTGACCGACTTCCTGGAGCAGCATGAAGTCGTCCGTATGGCCTGGCCAGCGTGCTCACCTGACCTGAACCCAATTGAACACCTCTGGGATGTGCTCGGGAGGCGCATCAGGGACAACCACCCCCCACCGGGCACCCTGGCCAGGCTGGTCGACATCCTGCAGATCGAGTGGGCGGCCATCCCTCAGGACACACTCCGTACCCTTGTGGGGTCGATGCATCGGCGCTGTGAAGCATGCATCCAGGCTCGGGGCGGACACACGCGATATTGAAAACAGATTGGCCAAATCTGACACTTTCTGTTTTTTGAAAAGGGGGGGATGTTCCTTTAAATGCATGTGCTGTTCACTAATGGGTCATTGTGCTAATTTCTTTTTCCAAAACAGGTGTGGAAATGATGAAATAAAACATAGAATCAATTCTAAACATTGTCAATTATTTCAACTTAAAATTAGAGAGGAAGGAAGAAGTGGCCCTTAAATTATGATTAGGAGTATATGTATATCTCAAAATACCCAAAATGTTAGTTAAGACTGATTTCATGCTGGGAGGTCACATATGTGACAATAGGTTTATGTATCAGAGTGTGTTTATCCTGCGTTAATGTTCTGACAAGGCAACCCTTCCCTCTCCAAAACACCCCCCCCCCCCTTTTTTTTTTTTTATCTACGTAAACTGCAATTAGCATTTTTTAACACGGATTCTTCATTCTATACAAATGGAACTATTATTGTTGTTATCATCATTATTACATATCCATAGTCTCTTCATTTACAATGTTGCGGATATGCTCTCAAAACGCAGGCAAACATTAGTGCTTGGGAGCACACGCTCGTTATCACATGCACAAGTAACTGCCCAGTTAATTTGAGAAATTTGAATATATGAACAATACACAATGCGTATGTGAAACTTCCAAACAAAACAAGCAAACGAAAACAATGAAAAAATCATGGAATATATGAACACTGCACGATGCATATGTGAAACTTTCAAACAAAACAAAGAAACAAAACAATAAAAAAAATCATGAACAGATGAACACTAGACAATGCGTATGTGAAACTTGCAAACAAAAAAACAATGAAAAAAATTCATGGAATATATGAACACTACACAATGTGTTACCTGAAACTTACAAACAAAACAAACAAAAATGACGAAAAAATCATGGAACATAAAAACACTAGAAAATATGTATGTGAAACTTGCAAACAAAATAATAATAATTACAATATTTATATAGCGCAAAATCTTGATAAAATCAAATCTAAGCGCTGAAACAGACACACACGCACGCACGCGTACACACGCACGCGCACACACACACACACACACACACACACACACACACACACACACACACACACGCATGGCTATAAATGGGGAGAAAGAATAAAAGCAATGGAAAATTATAGAGAGCATATCATATACAATTATATATTACAATGTGATTCCCCTCCGAGTGGAGACAGGCTGCAGAGGGGGTTGAGTGAGGTCAGGATTTTATGCAGAGGACAAAAGGTGAGTTTTGAGAGCGGACTTGAAGGAGACAAAAGTAGGTTGCTGACGGACTGAGAGAGGAAGTTTGTTCCAGGAGAGTGGACCAGAAACAGAGAAGGCTCGTGGACCATAGGTATTGAGCTTAGTGCGTGGAAAGCGAAAAGTCAGAGGATCGGAGGCAGAATGGAGGGTACGTGAGGGAACATAGATCTCAAGTAGGCTTGACAGGTAATCGGGGGCTGCGTTACAGAGGCTTTTGTAGCACATGGTGTCTAGTTTGTACTGTATGCGCTTTGATACAAGGAGCCAGTGAAGTTGCGCCAGGAAAGGAGATATTTGGTCAGCTTTTTTTCTTTTCGAGTACAAGGCGCGCAGCATTGTTTTGAATGCGCTGTAGGATGTGAATGGTGGAGGCAGGAAGACCAGACAGGAGTGAATTGCAATAGTCAATGCGAGACATTATGAAGGAGAGAACGAGTTTTGCAGTTGTTTCGACAGAGATACTTCCTGATCAGGCTTATACGATGGAGGTGATAGTAGCAAGATCTGGCAGTTTGAGAAACTAAGTTGTTCATGGAGAGGGTAGAGTCAATGCAGACACCAAGGTTTTTAGCTGAATCAGAAATTGGGACTGATGTGTTACATAATGGGAGAGAAAGAGGAGGCAGCTGAGAAAGTTTCTGACGGGTGCCAATGAGGATAGCTTCTGTCTTGTCGTTGTTAAGCTGAAGTTTATTGTATGTCATCCAGTTCTTAATGTCCGAGTAACACTCAGTGGTGCGAGTCAAGAGGCGCTGTATATTGTCAGGTGAGTCACTGTCTTGAAGTTGGGTGTCATCAGCATAGAAGTGGCGTTTTATTGAGTGGGAGTTGATGATGGTGGACAAGGGGGAGGTGTAAAGAGTGAAAAGAACAGGGCCAAGGACAGATCCTTGTGGAACACCACAGGTCAGGTATGCAGGTTGAGAGTAAGTGCCATTGATGAGAACAGTTTGTTTTCTGTTTGATAGATATGAAGTGAACCAGAAGAGAGCAATGTCAGAGATGCCAAAAGTATGATGAAGTCTAGAAAGGAGAATCCATGATCAATGGTATCAAAGGCTGCAGACAGATCAAGGAGTGTGAGGAGAGAGACTTTGCCAGTATCAGTTGCAAGGAGGAGATTGTTGAGAATGTGTAGCAGGGCAGTTTCAGTGCTATGGCACTGGCGGTAGGCTGACTGGAAAGGATTGAGGAGATTGTTGGCAGACAGGTGAGAGTTCAGCTGGTTGAGGACAACTTTTTCAAGCAGTTTTGACAAGAAAGAGAGATTAGAGATAGGCCGGTAATTTTTCAGTTCATTTGGGTCTAAATTGTATTTCTTGAGGAGAGGGTGAACAATAGCAGACTTGAAAGAATCTGGGACAGTTCCAGTTTGAAGAGAAGTGTTGATGATGTCAGTGATGAATGGAAGGAGAGTAGGGAGACAGTCAGAGTAGAGAGAACCTGGAAGAGGATCCAGTTCGCAGGTTTTGAACGACATGGATCTGATTGTGTTGAAAATTTCTTCTTGTGAGACTGGGGTAAAAGTAGTGAGAGGTGTGCCAGAGAAGGAAGGGTCAGGTGGGCATGGTTGACAGGGTGTCCTGTCAAGCCTGTCACGAAGACAATTAAAAAAACAATTAAAAACAATCATGGAATATGCGAAAACTACACCATGCAGATGTAAAACTTACAAACAAACGATGAAATAATCATGGAACATATGAACACTACACAATGCGTACATAAAACTTACAAACAAACGATGAAATAATCATGGAACATATGAACACTACACGATGCGTACATAAAACCTACAAACAAACGATGAAATAATCATGGAACATATGAACACTACACGATGCGTACATAAAACCTACAAACAAAACAAACAAACAAACAAACAAAACAAACAAACAAACAAAACCCATGGACTGTAAGTGACGGCAACTATGGCACGACAACGTAGGGCTGGTAGGCCAACAGTTTGGACTTGTTGTGACAGGAGTGGATCCACTGGGGCCGCACAAACACCAAACCAGGGTTCTCCGTCAACGCCTGCAACACAACCATCACCAGTCACACACCACTACCATGGCACGGCTGCATTTTCCCAGCCATTCTGACACCCTCTAGTTGCGAGCCGGCATCATCTGCAAGAGCGAATGCTATTTTTAGCCAGGCAGGGTCGACCACAGTCTTAACTCTGCAGCGCGCCTTTGTGCTCAAGCCCTAGTGATAAAGAAGGAAGCTGAGTGCGCTATACACGGCAGCGGGACGGGTGAACAGGGTGTGGGGAGTGGAAGGGAAGGGGAAAGATGCGCGCTACTAATAGCCGGCAGGGCAGAGCCACCAACTAAACTATCTTGGATTTGTGCTCCGTGATGGCAGTTTCAATTTCAGTTTCAGTTTCTCAAGATGACGTCTCCACGCTTGGAACGAATTCCATACATATATGCACTAACGTCCCAGGTGCCACGTGTATGGTGACCATGGCACATGCCTTAAGCCTGCACATAAACCCATGAGCTGGCCAGGTCCTGAGGCCCTACCTAGACTATGTTTTACCTAGTCTTTATTCTATACTGGCATTTTATTAGCCTACCATTGGAATGTTGAGAGTTCATTGGACAGCAAAGAAAACAAACAAGACAGTCTTGATGGAGGCAGACACAGGTAGATCATTTATAAGGAAGATTAGGAAAAGACAGGCAACATTTATAGGCCATTTTATGAGGAAAGGGGAATTGGAGCACCTGGTCACAACGGGAAAGCTGGAGGGAAAGAGAGCACCGGGTAGACCCAGGGAGAAGATGCTAGACGGACTTGAAGAGTGGCTGGGGACAAGGAGGGTGGAAGAGATGCTTGAGACAACAAGTGATAGAGACAGATGGAAGTCCACATTCACCAACGCCATGCGGCAAGGCACCTGATGATGATGATGACCACTGGAATAATCTCGGTTACATGTAAATGACATGTGTATGTGTGTATCTTACCATCAAAAAAGGAACATCTATATGAAGTAAATAAATAAATCATTAAAGGTCTGAATCACAACACAACTAGCTATACTGTATTAAAAAAACACGCCCAATGTGGGGCTTGAACCCACGACCTTGGGATTTAGAGTCCCATGCTCTACCGACTGAGCTAACCGGGCTTCTTAAATCGAGCTTCTTACCATGGCGAGCCAAAGAGTAATCATTCAGTATGACAGTACGAAGGGTATTTGTTTCCTGACCTCATCATCATCATGTGCCCTGCCGCAAGGTGTTGGCGATCATGGCCCTCCATATGTATCTAACCCTTGTCGCCGCAAGCACATCTTCCATCCTCTCTGTCCTCAGCCACCCTGCAAGTCCCTCCAATACTTTCTCCCTGATGCTCTCTTTCCCTCCAGCTTTCCTGTTGTACCAGGTGCTCTAATTCCCCTTTCCTCATAAAATGGCCTATAAATGTTGCCTGTCTTTTCCTGATCTTCCCTATCAATGATCTTCTTGAGTCTGCCTCCATCAAGACTGTCTCGTTTGTTTTCTTTGCTGTCCATGGAACTCTTAACATTCTTCTTAGAAACCACATCTCGGCTGCCTCAATCTTGTTCTGGCTTTGCGTGGTTTCAATACACACACGATACTTCAACAGGAAAAAACAGGAAAAGAAAATTACATACACACATTAATGCATTCACACACATAATCTAAGGAGATGCCCCTGGCATTCACCACTGTCCAATTTATCGCACAGAGGATTTAAAAAAAACACCTGAATACAAATTTAAACATAACTAAGAACACTAAAACATATATAAAAACAGGCCTAAATTACCTAAAATTGCTTCCACATATCTCATTTCCTTAGAGCCAAATATGCACTTCATACACGTACCCAATCATCAATCCTAAGAGAAAATATGTAAAACTTTATAGAACACATACAGGTGAATGGA
Source organism: Monoplex corrugatus (assembly GCA_030674185.1). Taxonomy (NCBI): domain Eukaryota; kingdom Metazoa; phylum Mollusca; class Gastropoda; order Littorinimorpha; family Ranellidae; genus Monoplex; species Monoplex corrugatus. The sequence continues at coordinate 1,265,376 of JAPXFY010000034.1, forward strand.
CCAGCAAGGCAGACAATGATAGGAAGAAATGACAGAAAGCAAAGGAGGAAGGCAGAAATGAAGAGAGTGACAGAAAAGAAGACACGTCTAGCACAGAATTTCCAGAAGGCGGGGATACTATTTATACGGAAAGAGCCCCGGCATCCCCACAGAGGGGGGAAAGCATATCCGGTCAAACTGAGGAGAAAAGTCGAGCCCTTTATGGGGAGCGAATCCTGGCATGCGAACGTCTGAACCATTCAGCCACTCTCCTCCCTGAAAGTATTACAGTGGTGAGTGTAGCGCTTGCACTGTCCCTACCTATCATCTGTTGTACTTGACACAGTACACTGACCTCTGACACAGTACACTGACCTGACACAGTACACTGACCTGACACAGAACACTGACACAGTACACTGACCTGACACAGTACACTGACCTGACACAGAACACTGACCTCTGACACAGTACACTGACCTCTGACAGTACACTGACCTGAAACAGTACACTGACCTCTGACACAGTACATACCTGACAGTACACTGACCTGACACAATACACTGACCTCTGACACAGTACACTGACCTGACACAGTACACTGACCTGACACAGTACACTGACCTGACACAGAACACTGACCTCTGACACAGTACACTGACCTGACACAGTACACTGACCTCTGACACAGTACACTGACCTGACAGTACACTGACCTGACAGTACACTGACCTGACACAGTACACTGACCTCTGACACAGTACACTGACCTGAACAGTACACTGACCTCTGACCTGACACAGTACACTGACCTCTGACACAGTACACTGACCTGACACAGTACACTGACCTATGACAGTACACTGACCTCTGACATAGTACACTGACCTGACACAGTACACAGACCTCTGGCACAGTACACTGACCTCTGACACAGTACACTGACCTGACACAGTACACTGACCTGACACAGTATACTGACCCCTGACAGTACACTGACCTGACACAGTACACTGACCTGACACAGTACACTGACACAGTACACTGACCTGACACAGTACACTGACCTGACACAGTACACTGACCTCTGACACAGTACACTGACCTGACACAGTACACTGACCTCTGACACAGTACACTGATCTGACACAGTACACTGACCTGACACAGTACACTGACCTGACACAGTACACTGACCTGACACAGTACACTGACCTGACACAGTACACTGACCTCTGACACAGTACACTGACCTGACACAGTACACTGACCTGACACAATTACACTGACCTCTGACACAGTACACTGACCTGATACAGTACACTGACCTGACACAGTACACTGACCTCTGACACAGTACACTGACCTGACAGTACACTGACCTGACACAGTACACTGACCTGACACAGTACACTGACCTCTGACACAGTACACTGACCTGACACAGTACACTGACCTCTGATAGTACACTGACCTGACACAGTACACTGACCTCTGACACAGTACATTGACCTGACACAGTACACGGACCTCTGACACAGTGCACTGACCTCTGACACAGTACACTGACCTGACACAGTACACTGACCTCTGACAGTACACTGACCTGACACAGTACACTGACCTCTGACACAGTACACTGACCTGACACAGTACACTGATCTCTGACACAGTACACTGACCTCTGACACATACACTGACCTCTGACACAGTACACTGACCTGACACAGTACACTGACCTGACACAGTACACTGACCTCTGACACAGTACACTGACCTCTGACACAGTACACTGACCTCTGACACAGTACACTGACCTGACACAGTACACTGACCTGACACAGTACACTGACCTCTGACAGTACACTGACCTCTGACACAGTACACTGACCTCTGACACAGTACACTGACCTGACACAGTACACTGACCTCTGACAGTACACTGACCTGACACAGTACACTGACCTGACACAGTACACTGATCTGACACAGTACACTGACCTGACAGTACACTGACCTCTGACATAGTACACTACCTCTGACACAGTACACTGACCTGACACAGTACACTGACCTCTGACACAGTACACTGACCTCTGACACAGTACACTGACCTCTGACACAGTACACTGACCTGACACAGTACACTGACCTGACACAATACACTGACCTCTGACACAGTACACTGACCTGATACAGTACACTGACCTGACACAGTACACTGACCTCTGACACAGTACACTGACCTGACAGTACACTGACCTCTGACACAGTACACTGACCTCTGACACAGTACACTGACCTCTGACACAGTACACTGACCTCTGACACAGTACACTGACCTGACACAGTACACTGACCTGACACAGTACACTGACCTGACACAGTACACTGACCTGACACAGTACACTGACCTCTGACACAGTACACTGACCTCTGACACAGTACACTGACCTCTGACACAGTGCACTGACCTCTGACACAGTGCACTGACCTCTGACTGTACACTGACCTGACACAGTACAGACCTCTTACACAATACACTGACCTGACACAGTACATACCTCTGACACAGTACACTGACCTCTGACACAGTACACTGACCTCTGACACAGTACACTGACCTGACACAGTACACTGACCCTGACACAGTACACTGACCTCTGACACAGTACACTGACCTGACACAGTACATACCTCTGACACAGTACACTGACCTCTGACACAGTACACTGACCTCTGACACAGTACACTGACCTCTGACACAGTACACTGACCTGTTCAAAATTGTCGTCCCAGCGAGAGGCGGTCACCACATACTTCACTCTGTCTGTCATGTATTCTTCCAGTACCCTGCACACAGAAAATAAAATGCACTGAAAAAGAAACTTCTGTCACCTCCACCGACTACAGCAAAGCATCTGACAGCGTCATTCAACTCCACCCATTCAACACAATGGTCAAAATGGGCTTTCCCAAACACCTCATCGCATTAATTGCCTCATTATATACAGACCAAAAGGCTACAGTTAGATGGGACAATCAGTAATGTTAATTCTTCAATATCCACAGGGGAGTTAGACAAGGTTGTGTCCTCTCACTCTATCTCTTTAACATCTACATGGAACAAGTCATGAGAGATGCTGATGTAGAAATACATGCAATATTTCTACTTTCTTAAGATAAATGTATGAAATGTCTCGGACGGAACAGCTAACACCAAAACTTGGCAGAACTAATCTTCGTTATCATGCCCTTTTAACCCTCTTGTATCTGTATTCTAGAGCTGAACTGCCCCTAGATTTTGAATTCTTTCAAGTTTTTGCCCCCAAAATAGGGTTTCTCTGTTCATGAGTACACTGTGAGCATGTCTGATCAGATATAAAGCTAGAAATTTGTCAGGTGTCGGTAAACATGCTTTACTTGGACATGAAAGTATGTCTTTCTAACCACTGCCTGTCGTGTCACTGTCACCAAAGATGTCACCAAACATGAATAAATACGTGACACATATATATGAGAACAAGAGAAGCACACCTATACGTGACCACAGCATATACAGATGAGTAATGAATTAGAGTATGGTGTAGCTAAAGTGTCTAACAGCATTTCCATGTGATAGTACTCACAGTGGTCACCAAATGTCACCAAGTTCTCCTCAGGTATTTACACAGTTTGTTCTGGTAGTTTTTTCACTATTTTTCTTTCCACAACAAAACCACATTCAATGTTCATACTACAGTTTACTAATTGTCAGTATAAAAACAAAAAAATAATCTAAAGGTCTGGCATCAGCTGGCAGTATACAAGTTGGTCCGACCCAGAGATCAAATTTCTTTACTGTCAGCAGAACCAGTGCTGGGTGCCACGTTCACTGGAATGCGGTCAGCGGCGCGTTATCTTCTGTGTCGGTCTGCTCTCCTAAATCACAGTTTTCATCATCTTCCCCCTCACAAACCTCAATATCTGACTCAGCTATATCTTCGTGTTTTTCTAATTCACGAACAGTAGTATTTAATTCCTCCTCTGAATAATCCGGAGAATCATCTGTATCCTGAAAACCGTCTGCTACAAAGGGCATCGCCATTTTTCCACACACTACGCGGAATGAATTAAAATACCCCCATCATTCTTTTACACGCTTGGTCTTTAGAGAATGGATGTGTGTGTAGTTCTAATTTTACCAAGATCATCTCATTGGATGATAACTAGGTTGCCAGTGTGAGAAACATGTGGTCAGTATGTCATCAAAATAGCCTATGAACGTGGCTGACTTTTACAGACGGGTGCCACCATAACAAAGCTAAAAAGGTTAAAAGTGTAACGTTATCTCAACAACAACACCCAACTGTTAACGAAAAAAATGTTTTTAAAAAAACCAACCCTCACCCGTCATACGCTGCAATATAGCGAGTCAGTAAACGGCGCTCAGCAGGATCAAAGTCTCCGTAAAAGAAGAAATGTTTCCCAGCAAGGAAATCCGGAAGATCAGGCAGACCTGAATCAGCGCTGTCTGCATCCATATCCACAACGTTGTTCTTGCCAGGTTCATCTTCATCGGTAGAATCAGCAAAGAGATCCAAAGCTGGGTCAGGGTCAACGTCCTTCACCTCTGGTTTGGTGTCCTTCACCCCTGCTTTGCCCTTGACTGGCTTTTTGCCCTTTGTGTGTGGCTCATCCTCAGGCTCCTTTTTAGGCTTGGTTTTCTCTGTGGCTCTGTTGATAAGAAACATTACTGTTATGCTTTTGTTTAGGCCAGGCTTCCCCTCTTTTTTATTTTTTATTTTTTACATTGATATTACATATGTGGTGTTATCAGAGACTACTATATGTCAAATGGACAGACAGAAGAACTAATGAAAGTGTCCTGGAAGAATTTGATACCACCAGAAAACTACCAGCAGACATCAACAAGAGAAGACTAAAACACACAGGCCATGTGTCACGCAGCAAGAACACGAACCTTGTGGCAACCATCTTTCAAGGAAGAACAGCAAAAAGGAAGAGAGGCACAGAATTTCCAGAAAGTGGGGATACCATTTATACTGAAAGTGCTCCCGGCATCTTCATGGGGGCGTCAAATCTTTCACTAACCAACCTTTTCTGCATAAAGAAATTTTAAAGCAAACCGTTTTCCTGTCGTTGTTTTTAACATACACTGGTGTACTTTACAGTTTTGAACAAAAGTTACTTTACAAGTCTGGTGATAAGACAGCACACGTATTGTTTCCATGGTAATGCGAAAATAAGAAATTCATCTCTACTGACAAAACTGAAAAGCATCAACAGACACTGACACATCTATGTACAACGAAATGAACAATCATACAGTGTATGAAACAGTTCGAAGAATTGATCAACCAACTAGAAAGGCTCAATATTGATGGAAAAGATCTAATAATAATTAGAAATATAAACTGGGAACAAACAGCTGCAATGAGAATACAAAACAATATAAGCTCTTTCCAAAACATCGAACGAGGGGTCAGGCAGGGTTGTATTCTGTCACCAGATTTGTTTTCATTTTACAGCGAAAACATCATGAAAAACCTAGAAGAATGCCCCGGGATAAAGGTTGGAGGAAGAATGATAAACAACATTCGTTATGCAAATGACACCATGCTAATTGCAGAAAATGAAAAAGACCTACAAAACCTTGTGAATACAATAGAAATAGAAACAAAACTACAGGGCTGGAGCTAAATAGCAAGAAGACTGAAATAATAATTAATAATAATTACAATATTTATATAGCGCAAAATCTTGATAAAATCAAATCTAAGCGCTGAAACACACACACACACACGCACACACACACACACACGCACGCACGCGCGCGCACGCACGCACGCACGCACGCACACACACGCACCCACGCACACACACACACACACACACACACACACACACACACACACACACACACACACACACACACGGCTATAAATGGGGAGAAAGAATAAAAGCAATGGAAAATTACAGAGAGCATATTATATACAATTATATATTGCAATGTGATTCCCCTCCGAGTGGAGACAGGCTGCAGAGGGGATTGAGTGAGGTCAGGATTTTTGCAGAGGAGAAAAGGTGAGTTTTGAGAGCGGACTTGAAGGAGACAAAAGTAGGTTGCTGACGGACTGAGAGAGGAAGTTTGTTCCAGGAGAGCGGACCAAAAACAGAGAAGGCTCGTGGATCATAGGTATTGAGCTTAGTGCGTGGAAAGCGAAAAGTCAGAGGATTGGAGGCAGAGCAGAGGGTACGTGAGGGAACATAGATCTCAAGTAGGCTTGACAGGTAATTGGGGGCTACATTATTGAGGCTTTTGTAGCACATGGTGTCTAGTTTGTACTGTATGCGCTTTGATACAGGGAGTCAGTGAAATTGTGCCAGGAGAGGAGATATGTGGTCAGCTTTTTTCTTTTTGAGTACAAGGCGTACAGCATTGTTTTGAATGCGCTGTAGGATGTGAGTGGTGGAGGCAGGAAGACCAGACAGGAGTGAACTGCAATAGTCAATGCGAGACATTATGAAGGAGAGAACGAGTTTTGCAGTTGTTTCCACAGAGAGATACTTCCTGATCATGGTAATCAGTAAAAAACAAGAATGTTATATAGAACCGACACTGTTGTATGGTTGTGAGGCATGGACAGTCAACATGCAAAGTCAGAACAACATTGAGGAAATTGAAATGTGATTTCTAAGAAGAATGTTGAGAGTTCCTTGGACAGCAAAGAAAACAAACGAGACAGTCTTGAATGAGGCAGACACAAGAAGATCATTAATAAAGAAGATTAGGAAAAGACAAGCAACATTTATAGGCCGTTTTATAAGGAAAGGGGGAATTTGAGCACCTGGTCACAACAGGAAAGCTGGAGGGAAAGAGAACACCAGGCAGAACCAGAGACAAACTACTGGACGGACTTGCAGGGTGGCTGAGGACAGAGGGTGGGAGATGTACTTGCAGCGACAGGGGATAGATTCGTGTAGAGGGCCATGATCGCCAACACCTTGCGGCAGGGCACATGATGATGATGACACAGTTTGGTGATAGATCTGTATTCTAGAACACTTTGTTGTGTTCCGTCTGCCGTATCGCTTATGTGGGTGCAGACGTTAAACTCCAAACAAACAAACCAACAAAAAAAAAGAAGAAACAAAAAAAGAAAAAAAAGATCTGCATTCTCACCAAGTCTTGCATTTCCTAAAAGTGTTTTCGGTATCATGAAGCTGCATATACACAAAAATATGTATGTAAATAAATACACACATACATATGCATGAAACACAGGTAAACATCATGCACCCATCCACCATACACACAATACAAAATGTAAATATTTCACCCTCTCCCACATCCCTCTCCCCCCCACCAGCCCCCCCCCCCCCCCCCCATCCCCCCAATCCATTTCAGTCACTGCTGGTGTACATACCGTCTGATCTCTTCGTCGGTATCATCAGCTGAATCGGTATTCCCACCGTACTTGTCATCTGCAACACAATTGGTCAATCGAATCAGTTAACCAAAATTCATACTACTCTCAAAGAAAGCAATGTGATGCACCACACACACACACACACACACACACACATACACACACACACACACACACACACACACACACACACACACACACACACACACACACACACACACACACACAACACACACCACACACACACACACATACACACACAAAACACACACACACACATACACACACACACACACACACACACACACACACACACACACATACACACACACACCACACACACACACACACACACACACATACATACACACACAAACACACATGTGTATGTGTGTGTGTGCATGTGTGTGCATGCGTGCGTATGTGTATGTTCAGTGCTTAGATTTGATTTTTATCAAGATTTTGCTCAATATAAATATTGTAATTATTATTACTATTAAGCAAGTAATTTATATACACTGGAGTCAGATTTCAAGAAAAACTCTTTAGTGAGTACTTTTCTAATGAATGCTGCAACAAACATTAAACAACAACCTACACTGAACAGCTTCAAGGTTCTTTGCAGTTTTCTGCCTCGTCTGGTGCTACTTTGACTTAAAATGGTCAGAAAGTTTGTGGATGCCTGCTCAACTATAGTTATTTTCATTGACTTCACAGCAGCACAAGACACAGTAGGCTATGCCAGCCTCTGCTATTTTTGAAAGCCATGACTTCATTTCCTTGACATCAATTCTTCGTGAAATCCACTCCCAACATCGCTTATTTTTGCAGTCTTTTGTCAATCATATTTGCTGCAGCAGACCCTCTCTCCAGAATATCGCCTCGAGACATGGTCACATTCTTCAATTTGACAAGTTCTGCAATCGGTTCTGAAAACAAGCCACGCATGACAAACAAAAAACACCGGAAATAACTTTAGCGGAAAATACCGGGTTTATCCCCCTTTCCGAAGTTTCATTGTCTGCTTCAAGAGATCAACAGACTGACAAACAGCTGACTTTCGCAGAAGAAGAAAAAATCATCAGTTGAATTTGTGTATTTTCTCAGAAAGCACTTTTTTTTCTCGGAAGCAGCCTGTGGATTTTCTTGGATTTCCGAGAAAAATCGGAAAATTGTGAGCCCTGAATAAACCTAAACACAAACAAAATCAACAAAAAATGGCGACACACTCTATCTACCTGCATATTAGAAGCAGAGATCAGCCTTACACTGTTACACAACCAGGAAGAAAGACATAATCTCAGCATCAGATTGCTCGAAAACTGATCACAAAACACATACACAAACTTTTAAATATTTTTTTTATAAATCATCACACTCCAGGAGGTTGCCTTTGAGCTCACCTTTTTTTTTTTTTTCATCGTCCCATTTTCTACACCACCTTAATGGCCACAGAAACTGGCACTGTTTTGATAATGCAATGATGATGATGTCAATGAGGATGATAATCATGATGCTATGGAGTTCCATCTTGGATTGAGACTGTGTGACAGGGCTGTACTCTACGTTTACTATCATAATATATCCTGGCGTCAACCAGGCCCGAGAGATACGGACATCTGCGGTGCTGGTCAGAAGATTTGAACAACATCCTCAATGGCGCATCCGTGAAGTGGATGAGACTGGACTGTGTGGTCCCAGTCTTCCCAATGAGCCCATAGCACGCCCAACTCTGGGTAGGACCCGGTTAGAGTCAAAATATCCCACAATGATTTTTAAAGGGACTGATGGGGATTCGAACCCACAACCTTCCATTCGGTAGTCTGTTGCACTAACCACTACACCACGGCGACTAGTTCATGTACACGAACTTGATGTTAACTCATTGGCGATGCTCCGCAGATCAGTCTCTTGACTGTGACGCTCCGCAGCCAAAGCTGCAGAGGATGCTATGAATTTTTTATCGAGACAATTTGCATACTATAGTAAAGGAGATTATACTGAAAACACAGTTTAACCATTTTTCTAAGTAGATTTTTTTCCCTCTGACTGTAGGAGACTGTTGGAACTCTATTTTTGGCTTGTTTCCACGATACCCGAAACAAAGGAATTTTGAAGTCAAAAGACTCAACGCCTGTATTTAATCATTTTTGGGACAAAATATTCATAAAAGCAGAAGTCATAGTGACTTCCAGTGAAGAATGTATATCCTGTGACATGTTAAGTGCAGTTTTGTGACATGGATATTTAATGGATTACAAGCAGCAGTTTGATAAGTCATGTGTGTGTACATCCGGAACTTTTCTTTTTTTCTGCTATTTGTATGCCTTTTTCAATGGTAAACCAGAAAACAATGAAATCATGCAAAAACAAGTGGTCAGCACAGTAACAAAGTAGACATAATGACCTTTTTAAACATATATAACATGATAGGTTTATTTTCATCGGTTATTCTCCATAATTTTTTAAAAAGTACCAAAAACTGTGCGTCTTGAGAGTTTCAGCAGCCGTTTTAGGGCACGTGTCCAAAGAGTTAACACATTCCCTACCGCGTCACAAGATCCTCGTGACTCAACTTTCTCTTTCCGCGGACCGCGTCACGAGGATTTTGTGCCCTGAACCTGAAGTTTCAGTTTCAAGTATATGAATAGAAAATGACCGCATTGCTGACGTGAATCCTTTTCTGGCAAAGGGAGTATACTCTTGTCATTTCCTTTCTGCGTTTACACGACGTTTGAAGCGGCAAAAATGGTAAAAAAAAACAGGCGTAATTTCATTGTTTCTGAAGTCTCTCTCCTAACATTACTTGGTCAATAGTTAGTACAGTGACCTGTTTTCTTGGTAGGAAAAGGGTTACTAAACATCTCACTGCATACATGGACATGCAGTAAAACGAGTAGAGAACACAGAGATACAGTACATACCATCAGGCTCTACCTGGATCTTTTTCTTTGACACCTGTGGTGAGGCACTTGTACTGCCTGCACAGAAACAAATAACATGACACACATACATACACAGATACATACAATACATACATACATACATACATACACAGATACATACAATACATACATACATACATACATACATACATACATACATACACAGATACATACAATACATACATACATACATACATACACACACACATACATACATACATACATACATACACAGATACATAAAATACATACATACATATATACATACATACACAGATACATACAATACATACATACATACATACATACATGCATACATACATTACATACATACATACATACATACATACATACTTGCATGCATAATTATGTACATACACATATACATACAAAGACACATACATTATATACATACATACATACATACATACATACATACATACATATATACATACATACATACATACATACATACATACATACATACACATATACATACAAAGACACATACATACATACATACATACTGTATACAAAAAAGGGGATAAACCACCTAAAATTGCTTCCGTACATCTCATTTCCCTAGAGCCAAAAATGTACTTAATACACGTACACAATTATCAATCCTATCCACGACTTTACCGAACACATACAGGTAAATGGACCAGCAAGGCAGAAAATGATAGGAAGAAATGACAGAAAGCAAAGGAGGAAGAAAGAAACAAAGAGAGTGACAGAAAAGAGGAGATTTCTAGCACAGAATTTCCGGAAGATGGGGATACTATTTATACTGAAAGAGCTCCTGGCATCCCCATGGGGGAGGGGGGAGAGGGGGAAGGGGAATGAGAGGAAATGGAGGTCAGGACGATGGACACACATCTGACTTTCCCATCCCAGCCTGCACTCTGACTCCAACACCCTGTCCACCAGCTTCACGTACTGTCAACTACACTGGCAAAAGCAAAAACTTAACCCTTCGACTCCCTCGCCTTGTCCACCAGCATCCCGTACTGTCAACTACGCTGGCAACTGGCAAAAACAAAAACTTAACCCTTTGACTCCCTCGCCCTATCCACCAGCATCCCGTACTGTCAATTATGCTGGCAAAAGCAACAACAAAAAATCTTAACCCTTTGACTCCCTCACCCTATCCACCAGCTTCCTGTATTGTCAACTACGCTGGCAAAAGCAAAAACTTAACCCTTTGACTCCCTCGCCCTGTCCACCAGCATCCCGTACTGTCAATTATGCTGGCAAAAGCAAAACCTTAACCCTTTGACTCCCTCACCCTATCCACCAGCTTCCCGTATTGTCAACTATGCCGGCAAAAGCAAAAACTTAACCCTTTGACTCCCTCGCCCTATCCACCAGCTTCCTGCAGGAAGCTGGAGGTTAGGGTGAGAAAGTCAAAGAGTTAAGTTTTTGCAGTTGGTGGATATGGGTGCAGGAGTCAAAGGGTTCAGTACCTTTGCTAGAGGAGGTGGAAGGGGCCTTCCTGGGGGCTGGTTTCTTGCTAACAGTTAACCCCTCTTCTTCTGAACTTTCATCCGGGGATTCTGCATCACCAAGGCGATACCTGAAACAACAAAACATCAACTTTTATTGTCATTATTGTTATTTCTTGAATGTTATATAGAACCAATACTGTTGTACGGATGCGAGGCGTGGACAGTCAACAAGCAAAGCCAGAACAAGATTGAGGCAGCCAAGATGTGGTTTTTAAGAAGAATGTTGAGTTCCATGGACAGCAAAGAAAACAAACGAGACAGTCTTGATGGAGGCTGACACAAGTAGATCATTCATAAGGAAGATTAGGAAAAGACAGGCAACATTTATAGGCCACTTTATGAGAAAGGGGGATTTGGAGCACCTGGTCACAACGGGAAAGGTGGAGGGAAAGAGAGCACCGGGTAGACCCAGGGAGAAGATACTAGACGGACTTGCAGTGTGGCTGAAGACAAGGAGGGTGGAGGAGATGCTTGAGGCAACCGGAGATAAGAGACAGATGGAAGTCCATGATCGCCAACGCCATGCGGCAGGGTACCTGATGATGATGATGATTGTTATTTCATTTTAAGGCCCAGCCGACCGTGTAGCCATATCAGGGCTACACCAATTTCAAAATATACACCATACTTCAACAGGAGAAAAAGGAAAAGAAAATTAAGTTCACATAACAACGTATTCCTGCACATGATCTAAGGAGATGCTCCTGGAGCTGACCACTGCGTCCAATTTATCATACAGGGGATTTATAAAACATACCTGAATACAAATCTGAACATAACTAAGAGCATTAAAACATACATAAACATGAGCCTAGATTAACTTTAATTGCTTCTGCATATCTCAATTCCCCCAAGAAATGCACTTAATACATGTACCCAATCATCACTCCTAAAGAGAAAGTACACAACACTTTATCGAACACATATAGATGAATGGACCAGCAAGGCAGAAAATGATAGGAAGAAATGACAGAAAGCAAAGGAGGAAGAAAGAAACAAAGACAGTGATGGAAAAGAGGAAATTTCTGGCACAAGATTTCCAGAAGGTGGAGATATAATTTATACTGAAAGTACCCCTGGTATCCCTAGGGGGACAGTTTATCACCCACACGTGCTTCTTCACTTTGATTTTTTTTTTTAATGGATTTTGAAAATGGTCAATAATTCTGGCTGAAAACACATGCAAAAAAGGAAACCAGTTTACCACATGTATGCATTTGTTCTGTATGAATTTATCATCACTGACTGCCTCAATTCTTCCGCAATCAATTTTTATGCGAGTCCTGACTTTGCAGCCATAAATCAAAACTGGCCAGTTCAAAGAATTTAAAAGTCCAATTTTCAGGCCATTTGGTATGCTCCGTCTTTCCAGATGTTCGAAAGCGTATTGACTATAAACTTTCCCTCCTATGCCATAAGTCTCTGGCTGGTCTAGCTCCCCCCTATCTTTCTGATCTCCTGACTGTTTACATTCCCTCCAGAGAGCTACGCTCTTCTACTGATGCCCACCTACTTAGAATCCCACGCTTCCGCAACAAAACTCTTGGTGAACGTGCTTTTTCTTATCAGGCCCCCTCTATTTGGAACAAACTTCCCTTTCCTCTCCGCTCTACCTGTACCCTTTCTTCGTTTAAGTCCAGTCTAAAAACCACTCTTTTTAAATCCTAGCCTGTAGTTCTGTACTCTTACTTCAGCTGCCACCTTGAAATCTGTGCCCGCGCGCGTGTGTGTGTGTGTGCGGGTGTGTGTGTGTGTGTGTGTGTGTGTGTGTGCGGGTGTGGTGTGTGTGTGTGTGTGTGTGTGTGTGTGTGCGGGGTGTGTGTGTGTGTGTGTGTGTGTGTGTGTGTGTGTGTGTGTGTGTGTGTGTGTGTGTGGCTGTGCGTGTGCGTGTGCGTGTGTTGTGTGTGTGCGTGTGTGTGTGTGTTTACTGTAAGCGCTTAGGGCTTTTTTTAGATTAAGCGCCATAAATGTTCACTATTATTATTATTATTATTATTATTATGTTGTTGAGTTAGACCATTTTTTGCTTTGCCATTCCAATTCTTATTTTGATGTCTTTGGAGCAGGTTCCATCATCAGTTTTTACAGAGCCAAGATATTTGAAATCCTGAACATTTTCTAAAAGAACTTTGTTAATTAAGATGTCATGCTTGTTTTCAGTGTCTTTGCCTTTGATATGTAGCACTTTTGTTTTCTGGGTGTTCAAGTTCAGACCAGCCTTTTTGCCCGCTGCATCTACCCTGTATAGAATTCTTTTTATGCTGGTAATGTTGTCTGCTAACAGCATAGTATCATCGGCATAGCGCAGGTTTGTAAGATTTTTTCCTCCCATCTTTATGCCCATGCCTTCTGTATCAGCATCTCTCATGACTTGCTCAGTAACACAAGTATACCATGTATTTAACTCGATGGCGACGCTCTGCGGAGCTCCGTGTCTCGACTGTGACGCTCCGCAGCTATAGCTGCCGAGATCTTATGGGTTTTTTTTACCGAGACTATGTGCATGCTATAATAAGGGAGATTATACTGACAGCAGAGTTTAACCATTTTTCTAAGTAGATTTCTTTCCCTTTGACAGTAGGAGCCTGTTGGAACTCTATTTTTAGCTTGTTTTCGCGGTACCGAAACAAAGAAATTTCGAAGAGTCAAAAGACTCTCCGCCTGTATTTAACCCCGTGACTGCCGGAAAAATAGCTATTTTTGAACTCCTGTCTGCCGGAGCAAAATTTTGATTTTTACGGTATGTTTACTAAAGTGTGCATTGCTCATTCATTTACTGACAGATCTCTAAGACTTTTGGCATGTTTTTTTCCTTATATCCCTGTCTATGATGTGATATAACTATAATTTGGTTTTGTTTGTAATTAGTATGGGAAAAAAATATATGTAAGGTTTTTTTTTCAAAAAAATGACAGTTTCGGAAGATAAACACACATATTACGGAACATAAAACCAATGAAAACAGTACAAAACTTAGTTTTATTGAACACTGAATATCAAAGGAAAGTGTCTGGTACTCATTGTACTCCAAGTAGATAAAATTGATGTGGTAATCCATGAACAAAAATGGGTAACATAGTCCAAGCCTTCGTGCAAGAGACCAGACAAAAAAGGATGATGCTGGTTGGTGTCAGTCTCATCTTCATCAAAATCATCGTCATCTTCTCCCAAAAAGTCCTCTTCATCACTGTCTTGGTCATTTAGGACTTCATCTAAAACTTCCAATACAGAAAAACGTTGGAAAACTGATCGAACTGGTCAACCAGACGACTGCCTGAAGCGTCCGCCATCTTGGACATATGCTAATCGGTTTCTCCAAAAGTCTTAGAAATTCCAAGAAAAACTACGGTGACTAGCCAATCATTGGCCAACAATCAAAGGGCTACAACCCTGATTTTACCTTCCTAGTGAAACAGTTTGTAGTGTTATTTCCCTTATAGTTTTGCCAGGCGAAGCCGACGAAAAAGGAACATGAATTTCACGTTGTTAGGCGCCTGCTACTACCAAAACCACAACGTGACAGTTACGTTCTAGGCAGTCAAAGGGTTAATCATTTTTGGGACAAACTATTCATAAAAGCAGAACTCATAGTGAGTGCCAGTGAAGAATGTATATCCTGTGACATGTTAAGTGCAGTTTTGTGACATGGATATTTAATGGATTACAAGCAGCAGTTTGATAAGTCGTGTGTGTGTACATCCGCAACTTTTCTTTTTTTGCTATTCACATGTCTTTTTCAATGGTAAACCAGAAAACAATGAAAGCAGGCATGAACACGTGATCTGCACAGTTACAATGTAGACATAATGATCTTTTAAAACATATATAACAGGATAGGTTTATTGTCGTTGGATATTCTCCATAATTATTTTAAAAAGTACCAAAAACTGTGCGTCTTGAGAGTTTCAGCAGCCATTTTAGGGCGCGTCTCCAGAGAGTTAACAGACAGTCTGCATAATTCCATTTCAGTCGAGCTTAATGAGTATAAAACAAAAAATACACAAACAAAACAAAACAAAACAAAACAGTAACCAGGAAACAACACAAAGTACCAAGTTGACGGCAACACTCACTTTCTCCATGGCAACAGTTTCTTTTGCCTGTAGCAGTCGTTGACCCACGCCTTACTGACGATCTTGCCGCGCCCTCTCACCTGATTGTATTTGGGCGTGTTGGTGAAAGCACACCTGTTTGACAAGGTGGCATTAATGTATGTTCAGTTTCTGATTATCCTGAAACTGGAGTATATACAGGTATGTGAATGTTATTTCTGTTTAAAGTCCAGACAACTGCGTAGAGCCGTATAAGGGTTATAACCCTTTCATAGGGGAGGGGGGGAATTAGGTATACATATCAATACACTTGCACATATAATCTGGGGAATTAAGTATACATATCAATACATTTGCCCTCATAATCTGGGGAATTAAGTATACATATCAATACATTTGCACACATAATCTGGGGAATTAAGTATACATATCAATACATTTGCCCTCATAATCTGGGGAATTAAGTATACATATCAATACATTTGCACACATGATCTGGGGAATTAAGTATACATATCAATACAGTTGCACACATAATCTGGAGAATTAAGTATACATATCAATACATTTGCCCTCATAATCTGGGGAATTAAGTATACATATCAATACATTTGCCCTCATAATCTAAGGAGATGGACCTGGCGTTGACCACTCTGTCCAATTTATCACACATGGGATTTATAAAACATACCTGAATATTAATTTCAACATAACTAAGGACACTAAAACATATAAAAACACGCCTGAATTACCTAAAACTGCTTCCGTATATCTCGCGCGTGTGTGCGTGCGTGCGTGCGTGCATGCGTGTGTGTGTGTGTGTCTGTGTGTGTGTGTGTGTGTGTGTCTGTGTGTCTGTCTGTGTGTCTGTCTGTGTGTCTGTGTGTCTGTCTGTGTGTCTGTCTGTGTGTCTGTGTGTCTGTCTGTGTGTCTGTCTGTGTGTCTGTCTGTGTGTCTGTCTGTGTGTCTGTGTGTCTGTCTGTGTGTCTGTCTGTGTGTGTCATTTTCGGTGGGTTTTCTTTTTAAACTTCAGTTCACTTTTTCTTTCTCAGAAAAATATTTTTGTTGTTCAGCTGAATTTTGACAAAAAGGGGGCAGGATCTCAGCCATACGTGTGAAAGTAAGTACAGCCATAAGCCCATATTTTGCTTACACCAGGTGAGTATAGCCATAAGCCCATATTTTGCTTACACCAGGTAAGTATAGCCATAAGCCCATATTTTGCTTACACCAGGTGAGTATAGCCATAATGCCCATATTTTGCTTACACCAGGTGAGTATAGCCATAAGCCCATATTTTGCTTACACCAGGTGAGTATAGCCATAAGCCCATATTTTGCTTACACCAGGTGAGTATAGCCAAATGCCCATATTTTGCTTACACCAGGTGAGTATAGCCATAAGCCCATATTTTGCTTACACCAGGTGAGTATAGCCAAATGCCCATATTTTGCTTACACCAGGTGAGTATAGCCATGAGCCTAATTTTTATTACACCAGGTGAGTATAGCCAAATGCCCATATTTTGCTTACACCAGGTGAGTATAGCCATGAGCCCATATTTTGCTTACACCAGGTGAGTATAGCCAAATGCCCATATTTTGCTTACACCAGGTGAGTATAGCCATAAGCCCATATTTTGCTTACACCAGGTGAGTATAGCCATAAGCCCATATTTTGCTTACACCAGGTGAGTATAGCCAAATGCCCATATTTTGCTTACACCAGGTGAGTATAGCCATAAGCCCATATTTTGCTTACACCAGGTGAGTATATCCAAATGCCCATATTTTGCTTACACCAGGTGAGTATAGCCATCAGCCCATATTTTGATTACACCAGGTGAGTATAGCCAATGCCCATATTTTGCTTACACCAGGTGAGTATAGCCATGAGCCCCATTTTGATTACACCAGGTGAGTATAGCCAAATGCCCATATTTTGCTTACACCAGGTGAGTACAGCCATAAGATGATAAACCCATGCTTACACCAGGTGAGTATAGCCAAATGCCCATATTTTGCTTACACCAGGTGAGTATAGCCAAATGCCCATATTTTGCTTACACCAGGTGAGTACAGCCATAAGCCCATGCTTACACCAGGTGAGTATAGCCATAAGCCCATATTTTGCTTACACCAGGTGAGTATAGCCATAAGCCCATATTTTGATTACACCAGGTGAGTATAGCCATAAGCCCATGCTTACACCAGGTGAGTATAGCCATAAGCCCATATTTTGTTACACCAGGTAAGTATAGCCAAATGCCCATATTTTGCTTACACCAGGTGAGTATAGCCATAGGCCCATATTTTGCTTACACCAGGTGAGTATAGCCATAAGCCCATATTTTGCTTACACCAGGTAAGTATAGCCAAATGCCCATATTTTGCTTACACCAGGTGAGTATAGCCAAATGCCCATATTTTGATTACACCAGGTGAGTATAGCCAAATGCCCATATTTGCTTACACCAGGTGAGTATAGCCATAAGCCCATATTTTGTTACACCAGGTGTAGTATAGCCAATGCCCATATTTTGCTTACACCAGGTGAGTATAGCCATATGCCCATATTTTGCTTACACCAGGTGAGTATAGCCATAAGCCCATATTTTGCTTACACCAGGTGAGTATAAGCCATAGCCCATATTTTGCTTACACCAGGTGAGTATAGCCATATACCATGCCCATAGTTTGCATTACATGCTTACCCAGGTGAGTACAGCCAAATGCCCATATTTTGTTACACCATATATACCAGCATTAACACAGGTGAGTACAGCCATAGCCCATGCTTACACCAGGTGAGTATAGCCTAAACCCATGCTTACACCAGGTGAGTACAGCCATATACCCAATTTTGCTTACACCAGGTGAGTACAGCCATATGCCCATATTTTGCTTACACCAGGTGAGTACAGCCATAAGCCCATTTTTGCTTACACCAGGTGAGTACAGCCAAATACCCATGCTTACACCAGGTGAGTACAGCCATAACCCATGCTTACACCAGGTGAGTACAGCCATATACCCATGCTTACACCAGGTGAGTACAGCCATAACCCATGCTTACACCAGGTGAGTACAGCCATAACCCATGCTTACACCAGGTGAGTACAGCCATAACCCATGCTTACACCAGGTGAGTACAGCCATAACCCATGCTTACACCAGGTGAGTACAGCCATAAGCCCATGCTTACACCAGGTGAGTACAGCCATAAACCCATGCTTACACCAGGTGAGTACAGCCATAAACCCATGCTTACACCAGGTGAGTACAGCCATAACCCATGCTTACACCAGGTGAGTACAGCCATAACCCATGCTTACACCAGGTGAGTACAGCCATAAACCCATGCTTACACCAGGTGAGTACAGCCATAACCCATGCTTACACCAGGTGAGTACAGCCATAAACCCATGCTTACACCAGGTGAGTACAGCCATAAGCCCATGCTTACACCAGGTGAGTACAGCCATAACCCATGCTTACACCAGGTGAGTACAGCCATAAGCCCATGCTTACACCAGGTGAGTACAGCCATATACCCATGCTTACACCAGGTGAGTACAGCCATAACCCATGCTTACACCAGGTGAGTACAGCATAACCATGCTTACACCAGGTGAGTACAGCCATATACCCATGCTTACACCAGGTGAGTACAGCCATATACCCATGCTTACACCAGGTGAGTACAGCCATAAACCCATGCTTACACCAGGTGAGTACAGCCATAAACCCATGCTTACACCAGGTGAGTACAGCCATATACCCATGCTTACACCAGGTGAGTACAGCCATATACCCATGCTTACACCAGGTGAGTACAGCCATATACCCATGCTTACACCAGGTGAGTACAGCCTATACCCATGCTTACACCAGGTGAGTACAGCCATATACCCATGCTTACACCAGGTGAGTACAGCCATATACCCATGCTTACACCAGGTGAGTACAGCCATATACCCATGCTTACACCAGGTGAGTACAGCCATATACCCATGCTTACACCAGGTGAGTACAGCCATATACCCATGCTTACACCAGGTGAGTACAGCCATATACCCATGCTTACACCAGGTGTGTACAGCCTTTGCCCCAGTCAGGTTTGTACACAGCTCCCATCTCCAGCGCCTTTTCTCGTAGCTCTCCTCGATAGGGGTTCTGGAACCCACTCAGCGCAAAGGTCACTTTCTCCATCAGGCGACTGAACACTTTGGCTGGTGACTCTTTGGGAGGTTCCGCTACGAATCAAATCAGAGAAAATTTCACAATAATTCAGTCGGAGTACAATCACAAAAAAATGTACATCTATAGACAAAGGGCGATCTGAAGGATAGGTCAAAATTTCATTCAGAATATAAAACTCAATGACCCAAGAAACAGAAAACAGCTTTCCCAAGAATGAAATGTACCCACTGATTTGCTCTGCTTATAGACTTCAAAAACAGACATTATACCTTAAATTGTTACTGTTAGTTTCTGTTTAAAGCCCAGCCAACTGCGTACAGCCATATCAGGGCTATGACAATTTCAATACGCACACAGTACTTCAACAGGGGAAAAAAAAAGGAACAGAAAATTAAGTACACATATCAATTCATCTGTACACATAATCTAAGGAGATGCCCCTGACGCTGACCACACCATCCAATTTATCACACAAGGGATTTTAAAAACATACCTGAATACAAATCTAAACATAACAGAGGACGCTAAAACATATGTAAGAACGGGCCTAAGTTACCAAAACTGCTTTGCATACCTCATTTCCCTAGAGCCAAAAATGCACTTTACACACGTACCCAATTATCAATGCTAAGAGAAAGTACGTAAGACTTATATCAAACACATAAGGTGAATGGACCAGCAAGGCAGAAACTGACAGGAAGAAATGACAAACAGCTCTTATGATGGAAAACAATCTGGAGTTTCCTCAGAACAGCTCTTATGATGGAAAACAATCTGGAGTTTCCTCAGAACAGCTCTTTGAGGAAAACAATCTGGAGTTTCCTCAGAACAGCTCTTTGAGGAAAACAATCTGGAGTTTCCTCAGAACAGCTCTTTGAGGAAAACAATCTGGAGTTTCCTCAGAACAGCTCTTTGAGGAAAACAATCTGGAGTTTCCTCAGATCATAACATGTAGCATTAAATGTTTATTTGTTTGTTTTGTTTTGACAAATAATCCAACCAAAATCGCCCAATTTTCAGCGTAAACACACTTCTACTTGAAATATCAGCATGTTCCATGGTACTAACAGAAAAACCAGAGTCACTCACGCAGGGTTTTGTTTGTTTGGTTTTTTTTTTGGGGGGGGGTTGTTATTTTGTTGTTGTTGTTGAGCTCAGACTGCATAAGAATTGCACGTAAATGCCAAATTACAGTGTACACGCTTCTTCCGACATGCTCAACAATCATTTCCCAAGATTATCTCACATTTGCATGCACATTTCTCTACATACGAGAAAAATGACATACCACAGATATGGAAAAATGACACTTCAAATAAACCTACCACCCATTTCCAGCTTCATTTTGCCAATTCCTTCTGTGACTGAGCAGCAAAAGAACAAGGCAGAAACAAAGACAGTGACAGAAAAGAAGAAATTTCTAGCGAAGAATTTACAGAAGGTGGGGATATTATTTATGCTGAAAGAGCCCCCGGCATCCCCACAGGGGAATATGTTCAATTTAAAATATACAGTTGTGCAAATCATTCTGCAAATACACAATTTTACAATGACGTGTAAGACTGCAAGTTTGTTGGAATAAAGATTGGAATCATCACAAAATCTAAATTACATACATACCAAATTTGTTGGAATAAAACTGGAATTGTCATACATTCTAAATTACACACAAACTAAGTTTGTTCGAATAAAGACAAGAATTATCACACGATCTAATTGACATACAAACTAAGTTTGTTCAAATAAAGACAAGAATTATCACACGATCTAATTGACATACAAACTAAGTTTGTTCGAATAAAGACAAGAATTATCACACGATCTAATTGACATACAAACTAAGTTTGTTCGAATAAAGACAAGAATTATCACACGATCTAATTGATATACAAACTAAGTTTGTTCGAATAAAGACAAGAATTATCACACGGTCTAATTGACATACATACTAATTTTGTTCGAATAAAGACAAGAATTATCACACGATTTAATTGACATACATACTAATTTTGTTGGAATAAAGACAAGAATTATCACACAATCTAATTGACATACATACTAATTTTGTTGGAATAAAGACTTGAATTATCACATGTTCTAAGTTTCATAAATACTAAGTTTGTTGGAATAAAGACAACAATTATCACACATTCTAAGTTTCACAAATACAAATACACATAACTTCGTAATAGCTATGCTTTGTTAGTCGACATTCTGAGTTTCTTGAGAAAGACTTTAAAGTCGAAAATTTGACCCCTCTACAAGGTGTTCAGGTGTTGTGTACAGTAAGAACAAATACTAAGTTTGTTGGAATAAAGACAAGAATTATCACACATTCTAAGTTTCATAAATACTAAGTTTGTTGGAATAAAGACAAGAATTATCACACATTCTAAGTTTCATAAATACTAAGTTTGTTGGAATAAAGACAAGAATTATCACACATTCTAAGTTTCATAAATACTAAGTTTGTTGGAATAAAGACAAGAATTATCACACAATATAAGTCTCATAAATACTAAGTTTGTTGGAATAAAGACAACAATTATCACATGTTCTAAATGATATACAAACTAAGTTTGTTGGAATAAAGACTGCAATTATCACACATTCTAAATTACATACATAATTAAGTTTGTTGGGATAAAGACTAGAATTATCACACAGTCTAAATTATGTACATACTAATTTTGTTGGAATAAAGACTGCAATTATCACATGTTCTAAATTACACACAAACTAAGTTTGTTGGAATAAAGACTATAATTATCACACATACAATTCTAAATGACATACATACTAAGCTTGTTGGAATAAAGACTGGAATTATCACATGTTCTAACTGACATACAAACTAAGTTTGTTGGAATAAGACTGGAATTATCACACGTTCTAAATTAAATACACACTAAGTTTGTTGGAATAAAGACTGGAATTATCACACATTCTAAATTACACATACCAAACCTGTTGGAATAAAGACTGGAATTATTACACATTCCAAATCACGTATTATTTTCTAACGCACACTAACAGACCCGTACGCTGGCTCATATGCATATGTTAATGATGTAGGGGCAGAGCAGT
This sequence comes from Monoplex corrugatus, assembly GCA_030674185.1. Taxonomy (NCBI): domain Eukaryota; kingdom Metazoa; phylum Mollusca; class Gastropoda; order Littorinimorpha; family Ranellidae; genus Monoplex; species Monoplex corrugatus. Next base: position 1,288,582 of record JAPXFY010000034.1, read on the forward strand.
CTGCAGTATTCAAACCTGCCCGCTTAAACATTGCACAGGGGCAAATCATGCATGAGGAATTGTATAATTATGTGTATACAGCTTCCAGTCTATTCAGTTGTGAATGGGTACTGGATGGTGTTATTGTTACTGTTGTTTAAAGCTCAGCCGACTTTCACACACACCACGCACGCACGCACGCACACACGCATGCACGCACACACACACACACACACATACACACACACACACACACACACACACACTCACACTACAACTTCAGGGTTACAGGACACCATTCACTATTTTACACACATACACACACTCACACACATAACACACACTCACACTAACAGATACTACACTCAAATGCATACACATATACACACTCACGTACAAACTGCATGCACGCGCGCGCGCACACACACACACACACACACACACAACACACACACACACACCACACACACACACACACACACACACACACACACACACACACACATACACACACACACACACACACACACACACACACACACACACACACACACACACACACACAGACACACACACACACACATGTGCGCTTGTGCGCACACACACACACGCATTTTAAGGACTAAACTTACTTTTGATTTTCTTGAGCGGAGGTGAGGATTCAGCCACACGACCGCTGGCGACAGATGATAGACTGGATGAATGTCGCTTCAGTGTCGCTTTATGAGGCAGGACCTCCTCCTCTGTGTCACTGTCTTCGTCACTCAGCGCATGCTTTTTCTGTATAACATTTATGCGTCATTAACAGAATACACACAAAACCCAAAACAAGTGTGATTGCCCGCGTTTAAGCAAACAGGAACCAGAAAAAACACGAAAAAAAGAATAAGAACGCGTGTTTAGTACAACAAGACAAGACAGGAATCCTTTTCTCACACCGGACGGAGCAGCAGGGAAGTTTCTGTCTTTTTCTCCCAATGTTTGTATCTGGTGTTTGTTTGTTTGTGATCTTATGCTTGACAAAGGCCAGTTGGCTGAAAATTTGCGTCTGTCATGTCTTGTTGTATTAAATACGCATTCTTATTCTTTTTTCGTGTTTTTTTCTGGTTCCAGAATACACACACACAAAGAAGACGATATAATGGAAAGAAACACAAACATACACAGGTACATAAAACCATAAATATAAATAGATTCAAACAATAAATATCGACAGATAGAATGTCTGATGCTGGCCGCAGGGAGACTGTATGTATGATACATTTGTGGGTCTGTCTATGTCCTGAAACAAGCAGACACCCTCAGAACAAAGGCGCTTACAATCTCATCACAGAGGAGCTGGACAAGCAATACATGTTCTGAGGATCATCATCATCATCATCATCATCATCATGTGTCCTGCTGCATGGCGTTGGCGACCATGGCCCTCCACGTTCTGGGGATGGAAGATGGAAAACGTCTGCTCTCCAAAATAAATCTTTTCCCAACTACAACAAGCCAGCAGAGCAAGAGCACTTCTTGTTGTTGTTATTGCTGTTGTTCAAAGCCCAGCCTACGGTGCAGAGCCTATACATTAGGGCTACGACCGTCTCAAAACATACACAAAACTTCAAAAGGCTAAAAAAAGGAAAAGAAAATTCAGTACACATATCAATGCATTTGAGCTCATAATCTAAGGACATACCCCTGACGTTGACCATTCCATCCAATTTATCGCACAGGGGATTTAAGAAACATACCTGAATACAAATTTATAAATGTAACTAAGGACACTAAAAGATATATAAAAACAGGCATGAATTACCTAAAATTGCTTCAGCATATCTCATATCCCTAGAGCCAAAAATGCACCTAATACATGTACCTAATTATCAACCCACAGATGAAGTACGTAGGACTTTATCAAACACATACAGATGAATGGACCAGCAAGGCAGAAAATGATAGCAAGAAATGACAGAAAGCAAGAGGAAGAAAGAAACAAAGAGAGTGACAGAAAAGAGGAAATTTCTA
>JAPXFY010000034.1:1300573-1308073 GCA_030674185.1 Monoplex corrugatus
AGGGTCCTCACAGGAGAAGACCCCCGTCAAGAAAGTATTTCTGCTGTCAACTCCTTATACATTATGTGGACTGAGCCGCATCTAGGTCATGACTTCAGGAAGTCTCTCTGCTCTCACATTTTTTTTTTTCTCACAGAAATTTGTCCTCTATCTGGATTTGAACCGACGCATCCTGGATGGTCAAGCGTCTGAAAAGGCAAGCCAGCCTTGTGACGGATGTCTTAACCACTTAGCTATTGGTCATTGGCGACATATAGGGGAATTTTAAGTTTTATAAAATTCGCTTTTGTTCCTACTCAATCAGACCCAGCCGAACTCTTTTCAGCAGTTTCTGCCATTGCCTTTAGGGGATTGGTCCTCTCTTTCCCAGAAATTGAGAACTGTTTCATGAGATCACAGACTGATGTGTTTATCAAACCCCTTGCTCCAACTTCTATGATGAGGACTTTGCCTCTAAATCTGGATTTCCTGAAGTTGGCTAGACTGGCATACTTTTCAGTCTGGTCGATATGGGCTTCTTCCATTCTACTTTCATATACGGCACAAAGAGATCATCAGAATCATTTGTTTTGATGAATGTGGTCATCATCATCATCATCATGTGCCCTGCCACATGACGTTGGCGATCATGGCCCTCCGTACGAATCTATCCCTTGTCGCTGCAAGTACATCTTCCACACTCTCTGTCCTCAGCCATCCTGCAAATCCGTCCAATATTTTCTCCCTAGGTCTACCTAGTCTTCTCTTTCCCTTCAGCTGTTCTGTTGTGACCAAGTGCTCTAATTCCCCTTTCCTCATAAAGTGGCCTATAAATGTTGCCTGTCTTTTCCTAATCTTTATCAATGATCTTGTGTCTGCCTCCATCAAGACTGTCTGGTTTGTTTTCTTTGCATGTAATAGGAGAACAATAGCTGGTCTCATGCCACTCTTGCTGATGAATTCTGGTGTTTCTTTTTTCCATTGTGAAAATCTGCTGTTCACTCCCAGTCGTCCAATTCATCCAGCAGATCCGGCTTCCATGCTCCACACATCACAGCTTCTTCAGGCGAATGTGCTGCCTTGTGCTGTGGAAAAGGCTGTGTGAGCTTCTGATGTGTGCCATGTGTATGGTAATCATGATCAACTCTTTCAGCACTGATGGGTTTTCTCCCTTGTTCCTTCTGTGGACTGGCCATTTGCCAGGTTAGGAAAAAATCATAACAGAATAACAACACAAGTTAGACATTCAAGTTTTTAGATTCATATTGTTGAAATGTTGCTTATGATCAACAGACAAATACAGCTTACATTATTCATGATTGGCTTCAATAGGTTGCAAATTTTGGCTAATATTTAGCTAACACCAGAATACAGTACTCATAAATACAGGTTGGCTTTTTCCTGAATCATGCATAAAATGTCATATGTCCCACAGTTACCAGCAGCAGGATGCTTGATAAATATGAAAAATTTAGTTTCACACTAACTTCTCACACTTTGCACTCTATTTACAAGGAATACATACATGAGCGAATGTTTGATGACGACGCTATGTTTGCAATGTTGTGAAAACGTCCAAAGCCAGTTGCCTCAAATTCCCAGAAAACATGAAGCTAAACAAAGCAACAGTGTAGTAGATGCTTCTGTTGGATTGTTGGAAAGCTACAGAATCAGCTAGCAGCACTTAGTTTTGAACATGCCGTGTCACAATGCAGGCGCAAATTTTTTTAAATGAAAAGCGCAATCGCATCTGTTCGTATGGAATGCTTGTGTGTGTGTGGAGCGCGATCATGTCCCTCAAGGCTGAAAGAGTGAAGGAAATATTATCTTAATCTTGATAGGCAGCTGCAGCTTTGTGCACTGACTGGGGGGGGGGGGCTTTTTGTGATGTCAAACAAGTTTATACTGAGTGGCTAGTTGTGTTGATTCAGACCTCTAATTATTTATTTGTCTATTTTATGTATCTGCTCTTTTCTTTGAAGACAAGATACACAGATACACATGTCATTTACATGTAACCAAGACTGATCCAATGATAGACTGATACTGTACCAGTATAAAAAACAAAGACCAGGTAAAACATAGGCTAGGTAGGACTTCAGGACATGGCCAGCTCATGAGTTTATGTGCAGGCTTAAGGCTTGTGCCTTGAGTATCGTGCATACGGAATTCATTCCAAGTGCAGAGACGTCGTCCTGAGAAACTGAAACTGAAAGTGAAGCCTTCAAGGTGATGTCTTTGTTGCCCTCAAGTGGATTTCTGCTTTGCATCCCTCATAAACCAAAGATACAAAAGAAAAGAAAATGTATCATAGTACAAAAACGGACATATTTACTGACTTTACCAGTATAACCAGTTTGATTTCTCTGCAGCAGTGTCAATGCAAAGGATTGAAAAGTTTACAATGTACTGGGTTTTTCTTTCACTCGGATCACACACACACCTGCAGACACAAGACAGACGGTAGCTGTGAGAGAGACATACACTCACACATGCATGAAAGCAAGCACACACACACACACACACACAGAGTCAAAATCACGTATACACTTACCGCCTGTTGGCATCACCGGGTTCGGTGTTAGCCGCTGCACATCCAGACACCACCATCTCCCTCCAGGCCACTCTGTCTTGACTTTTGTGGACAATTTCTTGAATATCTAGGCCACTGACGTTGGCTATGTTCTCAATGTATGAGATTATATATACACCATCACTCACATACAGAATCTCTCTCTCTTTTGCTCAGTCACACACACACACTCATGAGCACACACATGCGTGTGCACACACACACACACACACTCATGAGCACACACACATGCGCATAAACACACGCAAACACACACACACACACACACACACACACACACACACACACACACACACACACACACACACACACACACACACACACACACATTACCTGTGCAGCTTTGCTGGAATCAGAACCAGAGTGGAATTTGATAAATGACAACCCATACGTTGTGCTCTGCACACAAAAAAACATCATGGTAAAACACACACCATTTCTAAAACATCCAACTTCAAAGTCTGAAAAATCAATGCATGCTGAGAAAATTGCACCGTTGTGTATTTGCTTTGCAAAACTCTGGTGCTGTCTGGTTTATTGACAATCATATCACAGTGATCTGGGGCTGGTTTATGTCTAAAGTAGAGCAATTGTGGGTCGTACTGTGAAAGTTGGATATGTTAGAGTGTCATCATCATCATCATCATGTGCCCTGCTGCATGGCGTAGGCGATCATGGCCCTCCATATGTATCTATCCCTTGTCGTCACAAGCACATCTTCCACCCTTTCTGTCCTCAGCCACCCTGCATGTCCGTCCAATATTTTCTCCCTGGGTCTACCTGGTGTTCTCTTTTCCTTCAGCTTTCCTGTTGTGATCAGGTGTTCTAATTCCCCTTTCCTCATAAATTGGCCTATAAATATTGCTTGTCTTGACCTAATTTTCTTTATCAATGATCTTCTTGTGTCTGCCTCCATCAAGACTATCTCGTTTGTTTTCTTTGCTGTCCATGGACCTATCAACATTCTTCTTAGAAACCACATCTCAGCTGCCTCAATCTTGTTCTGGCTTTGCTTGTTGACTGTCCACACCTCACAACTGTATAACATTATCAGTGAACTGGAAAAAATGCTGGATGTGTTATTCATATTAAAAAAAAAGACAGAAGTAATCATAACAATCAACATACAACACTATCAGCATCTCTTTATTGTCTTATTGTCAAACACACACGCACACATACACAACACACACACACGCAAACACACACACACACACACACACAAGCGCGTGCTACAAACACACGTACACTCACACACCTGCATATGCACACACACTCACATGCACTCATGTGCGCACTCAAACGAGCACACACACACACACCAAAACACACAAACACACACAACAAGCACATGCAAACACACACACAAACACACTGTACACACACACACACACACACACACACACACACACAAACACACACAATGCAAACACACACACGAACACACTGTACACACACACATACACACACAAACACACACAAACACACACATGCGCACAAACACACATGCACTACAAACAACACAAATACACCCACAAACACCAGCACACACACACACACACTCACTTCCAACAGCAGAATGAAACACTTTAAACAACAACGTACTTTGTTGAAAGGCTGCGTACACACAACCTTGACCCTGTCCCATTTCTCAGAAACGACGGTTTTGGACAGTTTGTCGGCAGTGAACATTCTGACGGAGTTGCGGTTGTTCCCAGTGCGGCTGTCGGTCGGACTCATAAATGAGGAAGAGACAAGCAGCACCTGGTGACAAGCAAAACCAGAAGTGTCAGTTGTTGTTTTTTACATTATGTCTTATTAATTAACTAACTCTTTTCCGTTCTGCAATTTATGATTTTTCACGAAACTGACAGTACATTTACCAGAAAGCATGCCATTTCGTCAAATATTAACTTATATTATCAAATTATATTATCAAACTAAACACCATAACACTCAGAAGTGTTTGCGGTTTTAACTGATGTATAACATACCGCCTTTTTATTGATAGATTTTACAGTTCCAAATGGAATGATGTCACATGGGAGAATGGAAGGGGGTTAACAGAAGTATACTGTTTCTTTTAACCCTTTGACTTCCACACCAAGTCCACCTGCAGCCTGCACTGTCAACCATACTAGCACAGCGAAAACTCATCCCTTTGATTCCCTCACCCTATCCACCAGCTTCCTGCAGGAAATTGGTGGACAGGGTGAGGGAATCAATGAGTTCAGTTTTTGCAGTTAGTGGATGGTGTGCGGGAGTCAATGGGTTAACCCTTCAAACTCCTTGACTCCCACACCCTATCCACCAACTGCAAAAACGTAACCCTCTTGACTCCCTGACCCTATCCACCAGCTTGTTAGATGGCCAAACCTTTGATGAAGTTTACCACGAACATATACAGTGACAGCAATTTTGCACAAGTAAAATATTCTGCCAGAAATCAGTTCAGCATGATCTTAAAGTACATACACACAAATCACCTGAATACAAATTAAACCCATATAAAAATACGATAAGCTCACTGGGTCATCTCCAAAGCATCAGAAAATGGACACCACACTGCCACTTTTGAATACACCAAAATAAGACCTAACGTCATGCATCCTCAAAATTGGCCATCGGAAGACCAGGAAAATATTAGCATTGGGCAGGGAGCCATGGTGACAGGAAGTAGTTTCAGTTTCTCAAGATGACGTCTCCTCGCTCTGAACGAATTCTATATGCACTAACGTCACAGGTGCCAGGTGTATGGTGACCGTGGCACAAACCTTAAGCCTGCACATAAACCCATGAGCTGGCCAGGTCCTGAGGCTCTACCTAGGCTATGTTTTACCGAGACTGGTATTTTACCAACCTACCACTGGAATAATCTTGGTTACAGGTAAATGACATGTGTATGTGTGTATCTCACCTTCATAAAGGAACATATATATATAAAGTAATTAAATAAATAAATAAAGGTCTTAATCACAACACAACTAGCTATTCTATATAAATTCGTCTTACATGACAGACCCCCCCCCCCCCCCCCAGTCAATGCCCAAAAGTTGTCTATCAACTAGGTGAAGACAACATTTTCTTAATCAGAAAGCAGTAAAAGCTAAATAACCTGCATGCTGCAGAAATGAGTGGCCTTGACACACACATGTGTACACACACCTTTTCATATACTTTTCTCACAAGAAAATCCTTGCAATGGGGATGTGTGTGTGTGTGTGTGTGTGTGTGTGTGTGTGTGTGTGTGTGTGTGTGTGTGTGTGTGTGTGTGTGTGTGTGTGTGTGTGTGTGTGTGTGTGTATGTGTTTGTGTGTGTATGTATGTGTACGTACGCGCGTGTGTGTGTGTGTATGTCTGTGTGTGTGTCTGTGTCTGTGTGTATGTGTGTGTGCATGTGTGTGTGCGTGTGTGTGTGCGTGTGTGTGAGGGGGGTGTGTGTGTGTGACTTCGTTCGTTCGTTGCTTGATTTAACGTCTTTTCACTATAAGTGATATTAGACGGGGAAAAATGGCATGGAGGATGAAATAAGGGGGAGGGGGGGGGGGTATGGAGGGAGAGGGGAACAGAGTAAGGGAAATAAAAAAAATTAAAAGGAAGCGGCAAGGTCTTAAGAAAAAGGATATGGATGAACAGAGAAATGAAACTAGAACAACGCTAACATCAATAATGTAAAAGAAAAATCGTCATAAAAACAAAACAAAACAAAAATAATCATAATTATAAAATAATCTTAAAGTAACGCATTAACAGGACTGTGAACCAATGATTCTGAAATTTTAACTAACAAAACTTGATCCGATACCACTTCTTTAAAATGCGTTTCAAGATAGTTTCCTTGTGTAAACGTCTTTGGTAAAAAGGAACGAAGCTTTCTGCAGTAAAACAAACAGTGATACAATGTGAATTGTTCGCCACAAATACATAAAACGTTGTTACAATATTTGTTTTCAAAGCGTTCAGTTGAATGCGAAAATATGTCATAACAATTAATCTCAAATGATATAACGAGGAATACTGCAAATTTTTACAGATATTTTGAACTGAAAGTTTGATTCTTTTTTGAGACACAAATTTTTCATTTAAATGTTCATGAAATCGAATCCATGATGTTAATTCTAGCGAGTTGTAAGCTTCTTTTACCGAGGTGTTAACATGTAATTCTATGGAATTTTCAGATTGGAGGGCACCGGATTTAGCTGCTCTGTCAACTACGTTGTTGCCATGAAGACCAACATGAGAAGGCACCCAGCATAAATTGATTTCCGAACCATTTATCTTTAAACAATGTATTAGATGATTTGCCTCAATAATTAAGTCAGGTCTTGTGTCTGTATCAAAAGACTGTAAGGCATATAATACAGATTTTGAATCAACAAAGAGAACTACTTTGAATGACACAGGCCGAAGGCTTATTAAATAATGCAACGCTTGAACAACAGCGACCAATTCTGCTGTATATATAGATACATTTGCCCCAATGAAAAAAGACTTTTTAATGTTAAATTTTGGAACATAAAAGGCTGCTCCAGCGCTCTGGTTTGCTAAGACTGACCCATCGGTAAAAATGTGGAGGTGGGTACGGTACTTTTCATCGATGTGTTCACAAGCTGTGGATAGCGTAATGTTGACATTATCATCTTTTTTAACTTTTGCATAATCGAGATCAAATGTGGCCTTTAGCATTTCCCATGTAGGGATAGGCGTTATCGTTGGTTTCTCGGCTATTTCATCCATAGTTATGTTGGACTGTTTGATCAGGCCAGATATGTAAGTTGCGGCTGTAATTTGTGATGAAATGTTTTTTGCTCGTTTTGGAAAGTCAGTATCAGACCTGATCTTAATTTCTTTGCTCACAAAATTATCCACTTGTGAAGTAGTTCTAATTGCAAACTTTGCTGTAGCTAACTCACGATGGTTGTTTAAAG
>JAPXFY010000034.1:1318073-1345573 GCA_030674185.1 Monoplex corrugatus
ATGAAGACAGAGAGGGTGAGGGATGTACTTGCAGGGATAAAAGATAAATTTGTATGGAGGGCCATGATCGCCAACATCATGCGGCAGGGCACATGTTGATGATGATGATGATGATGATGATGATGTCCAACTGGAATATTCTCAAGTCTAGTCCCATGGTAACTGAAATATTTGACCAGCCACCATTGTCAACAAAAGAGACATGAACCTCTGTGACTTGCTGGTACGTTGAAGACCCCCTAAACCAGCAATCCTCCCTTCAGGAACAACTCCCTACAATACACCTAAATGTAAAACAACCACCTCAGCATGGGCCCCAAGTTTCACATGCGAATCACAAAACATTTTAACTGTTTACCCACGAGAATGTCAGATATGATCGGTTGCTCTAAATGCTTTCAATTGTACATTAGTGAAACTTTCACGTGTCTCAACACGCGTTTAAACTACACTGGCTGATATTTGATACCAAAGATACGAAACATCTCAAATCCTTTCAACCAGCCAGACCACTCAATGACTGACATCCACAAACATCGCAAAGAACACGACCTCTGATATTACGAACACAGATGAAAACATATTAAGAGTAAATGAAGAGAAAGGCCAAGCCTTGCTACATCTTTTTATACAAGTGTGACCAGAAAAATGTCGTAGAAAATAAAAACAAATTTCACTGCTGCCTAAACAACCAATAGACAGAATCTGGAATCATCATCATCATCATCATCAGGTGCCCTGCCATATGGCGTTGGCGATCATGGACTTCCATCTGTCTCTATCTCTCGTTGCCCCAAGCATCTCCTCCACCTCCTCGTCTTCAGCCAATCTGCAATCCGTCCTAGCATTTTCTCCCTGGGTCTACCTGGTGCTCTCTTTCCCTCCAGCTTTCCTTTTGTGACCAGGTGCTCCAAATCCCCCTTCCTCATAAAATGGCCTATAAATGTTGCCTGCTTTTTCCTAATCTTCCTTATGAATGATTTACTTGTGTCTGCCTCCATCAAGACTGTCTCGTTTGTTTTCTTTGCTGTCCATGGAACTCTCAACACTCTTCTAAGAAACCACATCTCGGCTGCCTCAATCTTGTTCTGGCTTTGCTTGTTGACTGTCTACCCTCACATCCGTACATCAGTATTGGTTCTATATAATATTCAAGAACTCTCTTCCTGATGTTAATTGAAAAGGCATTTGTTGGTAAGAATGCTTTTCATCTTCTTGAATGCTGTTTTGGCTTAGGCCAATTCTGCTGGCTATTTCTGATGTGTATTCTGCTGCCCGATGAAATGATCGTTCCTAGGTATTTAAATTTATCAACCTGTGTCAAGGTTGTGCCATTTGCTGTTATTTTGCATGTGGGGATTTCATGTTTTTTACTGATCACCATGACTTCAGTCTTCCTGCTGTTTAGTTCCAACCCTTTACCTTTGCTTTCTATTTCTAGTATATTCACAAGGTTTTGTAGGTCCCTTTCATTTTCTGCAGTTAGCACGGTATCATCTGCGTATCGAATGTTGTTTAATCATTTTCCCTCCAACCTTTAATCCAGGGTCTTCTTCTAGGTTTCTCATGATGTTTTCGCTGTAAAGTGAAAACAGATCTGGTGACAAACACAACCCTGTTTAACTCCTCTTTTGATGTTTTGGAAAGAGCTTATATTGTTTTCTATTCTCATTGCAGCTGTTTGTTCCCAGTACATATTTTTGATTATTCGTAGATCTTTTCCATCAATTGAGTCTTCCAGTTGGTTGATCAATTCTTCATGTCTTCCTGATCGAAAGCCTTGGTATAGTCAACAAGGCATAAATACAAATCCTTATTCATCTTAATTGCTTCTCTATGATAGTTCTTAGGATGTATATGGCATTAATAGTTCTTTCCCTTCCACAAATCCACACCGTTGTTCTGCTATTTCTCTTTTGATTCTATTCCTTGTCCTCATCATGATTATTCTTAACAGGGTTTTTGTTACATGACTCATCAAACTGATTGTGCGATGGAGTTTGCATTCTGTAGCCCCTGTCTTCTTTGGAAGTGTGATGAAAATTGATTTTGACATATCTTTGGGGATTTTTCCAGTGTCTTCATTAAATTTTTTCTATGCCAAATTCCTCCAGGGCTTCAATCATCTCTGTAGTAATGTTGTCTGGTCCTGGGGCTTTTCTGGTTTCATCTTTTTCAGTGCTGCTCTAACTTCATCTTTCATTATGAGTGTCCTTCAAAGTTCTTTTTATAATGTGTTCTTCGTTTCTGCCATCCTCAAAAAGGTCTTTAATGTACTCTCTGATATTTTGTTTTTTCCATGATAAGCGTGCCATCTTTCGATTTTAAGCAACCAGTTGATGTGCATGTATTTTTCCTGTGGACAATTTCTTCAATTCGTCTGTACATACCCTGATGGATCTGTTTTGTGTTGGTTTCTATTTCTTTGCATTTGTTTTCAGCCATGCTTCCTTAGCTTCATTGCACCTATTCCTGATTTCTTTGTTTATCTTCCTGTATATCTCCTCGTTTCTCTTTGCCTTCCTCCTTTCCTCCATCAAGCCCAAAATTTCATTAGTCATCCAGCTCTTTTTTGCTTTTCTATCTGCCTTAGGGATTTCTTCACAACTTCATTTGTCGAATTTCTCAACTTTGTCCATTGTTCCTCACTGTCACCAACGTCTTCCAGAGCACTGAATTTGTTTTGAACATGTACATTAATTTTTTACGTATCACTTCATGTCTTTAAGAGTCCAAGATTTAGTTTGATGTTGCTTTTGGTCTGTTTCCTTTTCCTTGATTTCAGCCTAAATCTTCCCACTACAGGATTGTGGTCACTGTTGCAGTCTGTGCTGGTAGTGTTTTTGCTGACAATAAAGAATTTCTAAATTTTTTGTTGATCAGGATGTAGTCAATCTGATTTTTGGTATTATCTCCTGGACTCATCCAAGTCCATTTTCTTCTATTAAGCTGCTCAAACCAGGTGTTTCCTACTTTGAACTCATTTATCTGTGCCCATTCTACAAGTTTCTGTCCCCTTTCATTTTGCGTACCAAGGTCATGAGGTCCAACTATATCCTCCATCCTATCCTGTCCCACTTTAGCATTAAAATCTCCCATTATTACAGATTCTGGAATAGATGATGAAATAACTGATCACGAAATGCGTGAAGCATTTACACGATACAGAAAAGACACACTCCTGGTCCAGACAAGGTTCGATACTTGAACATCAAAACAATTATGGAAACGGTAATACTGAATTACATACTCCCTCATCATCATCGTTATCATGTGCCCTTGCCGTGTGACGTTGGAGATCATGGCCCTCCATACGAATCTATGTCTTGTCGCTACAAAGTACATCTACCACCCTCTCTGTCCTCAACACCCTGGGGACAGGGTGGTAGGTGTACTTGCAGTACGTCCAATATCTTCTCCCTGGGTCTACCTGGTGTTCTCGTTCCCTCCAGTTTTCCTGTTGTGATCAGCTGTTCGTTGCCGATCTAAATGTCTCCATCATTCTGGTGGAATAAGCTATAGTCATTTCATTGGTCCCTTCACACCTCCAATTTCAAGACCTTGCCAGCGCATAGGGTTTTGTGCAAGCTTAAAAAGTCTGCCAGGTAATTGTTGGCAGATTTGAGTGAAGCATGTATGGCATTATCCGACTGAAATGAATCCTTTTTGAACTACCTCTTCAGCGATCTGGACGGATTAAAATCGTGCAAACACCATCTGCTGTATGTATAGGTTTTCGCTTAAAAGAAAAGATTTTTTTTTGTTAGGAAATACAATTCAAAATTGTGTTCACTTTCTGTTTATTTTCTTTAGTACATATACAGATTTCACACAGTTCTATACACATGGAAAAATCGTCGAGGACAACCACGGCGGTACTGCTCGCGAGATCGTGAAAGACGTCACACTTTCAGATTTGATCAATGTTAATTTTAATTTCAAATATATTGGCTTGGTCAGCCTCTATCATTTTAACCCAAACCGGAATGAAAGTCATTAAACGAATAAAGAATGCCAAAGAGAGTAAATGAAGGAGCCGGCTTGTCTTTTTAAACGTCATTCAGCGATGTACCGTGGAGCCTCGTTTGGGCACTTCCTTGAAAACTGACCATTGCGCATCCGGAAGAGCGCACCGGAAGCTAGTCTCTTGAAATTTGTGGAGAAGCATGGTAAGAAGTGCGATGAGTTTGCTCTATCATTTCAGCATAAAATTTGTCGTTGTCTGTGATTAAGATCGGTTATGCTGATGAAATGAACATCAGCACAAGAATATCTTCAATATAAAACAGCACTAGACTATGCAGTTATAGTTAATGTTGGGACGGGTATAAAAATTATCTTCGGCCTGTCACCCTGTGACGTTGTCACGGTTGTGGCCACGTTAATAATTTCAAACTTAACCAGGTTTCAAATATTTCTAATATTTATATAAATAAAATATGGAATTAGTCAGTCACCATAACGATAAATAAAAGGTTCTTTGATTAGTTGTCAGTGACGAAAGTTAGGATTTTTGTTTGTTAATTCAATTTTTGATGTCATATTGGATATGGATTACATAGCAAAAACTGAAACCACGTGTCTGTTTTCATCACAAAATTAATAGCACCGCAACATTGAAACGGCTGAACCGATAAAGAAAACTGAATATCAGTAGAAACATCTTTATTTGCCAAGATGACTAAGTCTTTATAACGTTGCCTGACCTTTGCACTCATCATCATCATCTGATCATGTGCCATGGGTTGGTGATCATGGCCCTACATACAAATCTGTCCTGTGTCGCCCCCAAGTACATTTCCCATCCTCTCTGTCCTCAGCCGCTCTGCAAGTCTGTCCAATATTTTCTCCCTGGGCCTCATAAAATGTCCTAAAAATGTTGTTTGTCTTTTCCTAATCTTTGTTAATCAGTGTTCTTGTGTCTGCCTCCTTCAAGTTCACGACTGCCTCATTTGTGATCTTTGCTGTCCGTGGAACTCTCAACATTCTTCTTAGAAACCACATTTTCAGTTGGCTCGATCTTTTTCTGACTTTATGTGTTGACTGTCCACGCCTCACAACCCTACAACAGTATCGGTTCTATATTGTAACACTAGAGAGCTCTCTTCCTGATGTTAATTGATCTATACTAATAGGCATTTGTTGGTAAGAAGGCTTTTCGTCTTTTTGAATGCTGTTTTCACCTACCTTTGCACAAATCAGTGATTGATTAATTAAATGCCTTAACTGGTTAAACTTAACTTGAGATTCCTAAAACTAAAATCCTTATAGCTTCCAAAATAATCATTTCTGACTTGAAAATTGCAGTGCTAAATCTCAAGGTGATTGTCATGATAAATTACAACAGTTCAATATTAAGCTCATTCATTATATAATCATTTAATTACAGTCTAATGAATTACCACCCTTAAAATTTGTCAACCTGAGTAGGCCTATGTATTTACTGAAATTTTCAGATTGTGATATTGAATGATCATTATCTCAGTATTGAAAGCCTGTGCTGATACTGTGAAAACTTTTACAACACTCAATGATAAGAATTAGTAGAATATTTGATTGAAAAGTGCTGTCTCGACTGAAAATAAAATGGTTTATAACTTGCTCTTATGTAAATTTCATCTTGAAATTTTCATTTAAAAAAATCCGCTGGTAGTAATGATGACAGTGTATTATTTCAACTGCAGATCTGTTAAAAGAATTTTGTTAATTGTTGTTTTCATTTAAATGTAAATATATACACTTTTTCATAAACTGTCATACATATAATTTTACATAACATATATGCATGTAATTTTTGTATGGTTATGTGCATACATGCTTTTTGAGTGTGTGTGTATGTGTGTGTGTGTGTACACACATAGGCAAGAGAGCCAGTCTGAGAGACAGACAAAGATTTAAACTCATTCTATACTGCCCGATTTCTTCCTTCATTGTACTCTCTATAGATACTGGCTGTTTGGCTGCTTTACAAGAAAATTTCTAAAAAATGAATGCAAGCACATACAGTTTTGAATTTTTGTGGTAATGTGTAGAATAGAACAAACTTTCATGTGGCAAAGTTGCTAAACATTCTCATTTTTAGTTATTGTTTTATCATATTTTGAAACCCCCCCACATATTTTATGCAATATACAGAAAGGGGGTGTGTACTTCTCATATAATAAAAATTTTACAATTATGGTGTTGTATAATTTACAGGCACTTCTAAATGATAGAAATATGATGAGTAGATGTGTTTACACAGTGGATATTCACTGTGGAGTACGATTTCGCTGTCCGTTTGAGTCACGAGAAGTTGTCGAAGTTGAGGTAGACGCCATCTTGTCAAGCGAGCGAGCGAGAAGACAGAGCTGACTTGTGTTGATCCGAGTCAAATTGTACCCAACCACAGGCGTCTACAGCCCTTCTAAAAGTACTGATGCACTTTTGGATGACTGTAGAACAGAGCTGTATGGTTTAGTTTTGCATAAGACCTTGAACCCATGCTCGGTGACTTTTTGAACTTGAGGTGCGCTATAGCGTACCTTAGTAAAAAAACCGTTGTGCGCATTAGGTTCGCTATAGCGTACCATGGTAGAAAAAGAGTAAGCATGTGTTGAGCTGCGCACAACCTTGAGAGAGGGAGAAGGCCTTTCTCTCCCCTTTGCCATCTTTAACCCACAGTGAGACTGTTCCTCCCCTTCTGTCTCAGGTTACACACACAAGTACCAAATTATAAAAATAATCATTCAAACTCAGAAGTAATTTTGTATTGATCAGACAATTTGTAAAAACAATTATTCAAACTTAGATGTAATTTTCTATGTCTAACAATTTTGAAAACTGTACAGAATTTTCAAACACAGAAACTATTTCTGATCCTACTTTCCATCGCATTGGTTCTCTTTTCAGCCTTCAGACACCTTTGATTTTATGCGTGCACTTACAGGCACAAAGTCATCAAACTGTGCAAAATAATCGTCAGACACAGAAGCAGTAGTTCATCAGATCTGGTTTTTGTCACATTAGTTCTTTGACTTCTGACGCAGTTGACACACACACGATTATGGCCAAATTACTGTGAGAGTGAAATTTGGAAACGAGGAGACAAGAACAGAAGTGAAGAACTGAAATGTTGAATGAAGTCATGAACCTGGGATTCTGAAACCAGGACCTGGCTTAATGTGGCACACAACTGGAACACGCAACTATAGACACACACACAAAAATGGTGGTAATTGTTGTCTTACATCTCTGGTGAAACTTTGTTCTTTTTTTTTTTATTGTATCAGTTTTATATCAGTTTAATCCCCCGTGGGGATGCTGGGGGCTCTTTCAGTACAAATAGTATCCCCACCTGCTGGAAATTCTGTGCTAGGAATTTCCTCTTTTCTGTTACTCTTAACCCTTTGACTCCCACACCCTGTCCACCAGCATCCAGCATTGTCAACCATGCTAGCAAAGCAAAACTTAACCCTTTGTCTCCCTTTCTCATGGATTAAGTTTGTGCAGTTGGCTAGGATAGGGTGTGGCAGTGAAAGGGTTTAAAACAGAAAAACATCTTGTTTCAGGGAGCAAAGAAGGTTGACCCCAAAGGGGGCAAGAAGGCAGCCCCTTCCAAGGCCAAGAAGGAGGGGAGTGGAGGTGGAAAGGCCAAAAAGAAGGTATGTACCCTGTACCATTTGATTATGATCTGTAGGTGTGTGAAGAAGGTATGTACAGTGTACCATTTGATTATGATGTATAGGTGTGTGAAGAAGGTATGTACCCGTACCATTTGATTATGATCTATAGGTGTGCGAAGGAGGTAGGTACCCTGTACCATTTGATTATGATCTATAGGTGTGTGAAGAAGGTATGTACCTGTACCATTTGATTATGATCTATAGGTGTGCGAAGGAGGTAGGTACCCTGTACCATTTGATTATGATCTTAGGTGTGTGAAGAAGGTAGATAGCCTGTACCATTTGATTATGATCCACAGGTGTGTGTGGATAAATGCTCCCCCATTGGGATACCAGGGGATCTTTCAGTATGAATAGTATCCCCATAGAAATTTCTTTGTTTCTGTTTATCTCTTTGCTTCTACCTTGTTCCTGTTCTTAAAACGTCATTATCTCAGGAATGAAAAGAGATAGAACGTTACTGTTAAAAAGTTCTATACGAACAGTATGAAGACTAAGCTCTTCATGTTTATCCTAATTTTGCCTGCCGGTAGCCTACCTATTACAAATTATTTCTGACTCAGGATTGATATATCCTTACTGTTAAATTCACAAAAAATTGAAATGTTTGATTTATTGTAAAGACAAACCATAATATTACAACTTTTGTTCATTATGTGTTTATCCAACTTCCTTGTGGAACCTTTTGGTTGTACTTTACTTTGGTTAGCACTTGAAAATAATGTTTGAAAGGGACGTTGTTCATTGATCTGATGCATTGACCTGTTTGTGTTGAGCAGAAGTGGTCCAAGGGAAAAGTGCGGGACAAGCTGAACAACTTGATACTGTTTGACAAGGCCACTTACGATAAGATGCTGAAGGAGGTACCCAGCTACAAGCTGATCACGCCCTCTGTCGTCTCTGAGCGTCTCAAGGTCAGGGGCTCCTTGGCCAAGCAGGCGCTGCGTGAACTTCACTCCAAAGGTCAGTTGTATTGCCACCACTTTTTTTTTATTTCTTGTCTACAATGACGCACAGGGCTCCCAATTTTCTGATTTTTCTCAAAAATCCGAGAAAATCTACAGGTTGCTTCTGAGAAAAACGTACTTTCCGGAAAATGAAGAAAAATTCGACTGTTAAGTTTTTTACTGTGAAACATTTTGGCTATTTGTCAGTCTGCTGATGTGTCATAGTAGATGACGATAATTTGGGAAGGGGGATAAATCCGGTATCATTTCTTGCTTAAGTCACTTCCAGTGTTTGTTGTTTGTCTGGCACAGCTTGTCGTAAGAACCGATTGCAAAAGTTTTGAAGACTTTGACCGTGTCTCGACCTGATATTGTGGAGAGAGGGTCTACTGCAGCGAAAATGTTTGACAAAGACTGCAAAAATGAGCAGTGTTAGGAATGGATTTCGTGAAAAATTGATGTCATGGAAATGAGCACATGGCTTTCAAAAATAGCAGAGGCTGGCATAGCCTACTGTGTCTTGTGCCACAGTGAAGTCAATGAAAATAACTATAATAGAGCAGGCATCCACAAACTTTCAGACTATTTCAAGTCAAAGAACCACCAGATGAGGCAGAAAACTGCAAAGAATCTTGAAGCTGTTCAGTCAAGGTTGTTGTTTAATGTTTGTTGGAGCATACATCAGAAAAATACCTGATTATTTTTTCTTGAAATCTGACTCCAATGTGTATGAATTATTTGCTTCAGTACAAAGGGTCATAAACAAGCCTAAAATTATGCCATATAGCGTCAGATTGCGCTGTTTTGCATCTGTATTCAAATTCAAATTTTCTGGGGGAGAGCATACCTCTGCCCCCCCCCCCCCCCGATTTTCAGAGATTTTTTTCTTATGGCATTGGGAGGCCTGGATGTAGCGTAGATTTCTTTTTGTTTTTGTTTTGTTTTAGTTTTGAGCATGTGTGCGTGTAGTGATGTGTGATATGAAAAGACTCAGTCTCCTGTAGGTTTCGATGGAATTGAAAGATATACTAGCTGGTTATCCTGCAAAGATAGACTAGCTGGTTATCCTGCAAAGATAGACTAGCTGCTTATCCTGCAAAGATAGACTAGCTGCTTATCCTGCAAAGATAGACTAGCTGGTCGTCCTGTAAAGATATACTAGCTGGTTATCCTGCAAAGATAGACTAGCTGGTTATCCTGCAAAGATAGACTAGCTGGTTATCCTGCAAAGATAGACTAGCTGGTTATCCTGCAAAGATAGACTAGCTGGTTATCCTGCAGATATAGACTAGCTGGTTATCCTGCAAAGATAGACTAGCTGGTTATCCTGCAGATAGACTAGCTGGTTATCCTGCAAAGATAGACTAGCTGCTTATCCTGCAAAGATAGACTAGCTGGTTGTCCTGCAAAGATAGACTAGCTGGTTATCCTGCAAAGATAAGACTAGCTGGTTATCCTGCAGATAGACTAGCTGGTTATCCTGTAAAGATAGACTAGCAGGTTATCCTGCAAAGATAGACTAGCTGGTTATCCTGCAGATAGACTAGCTGGTTATCCTGCAAAGATAGACTGGTTATCCTGCAAAGATAGACTAGCTGGTTATCCTGCAGATATAGACTAGCTGGTTATCCTGTAAAGATACACTAGCTGGTTATCCTGTAAAGATACACTAGCTGGTTATCCCATGTCATTGTCGATGGTGAAATGCACGTTCTGCACAGTAGTCCACTGTTGTTTAACTGGCATTCACAGCTCGTATGCACATGATGCCACATCTGTTCATACTCCAAAAGATTGAAAGTCAGAAAATAATTGAATCTTTTCAGTTTTATTTCATGAGCAAACTTGAAAGTTGTTGTGAGTTGAAGATGCACAGTTTTTCTTAATTCATGATGAAAGGCTTTATAAATGCAGATGGTCATTTTGTATAAATGCAGGTCATAATTATTGTATAAACGCAGATGTTTATATTGCATAAATGCAGATGGTTATATTGTATAAATGCAGATGGTCATATGTGACCTGCCAGCACGAAATCAGTCTTAACTAGCGTTTTGGGCATTTTGAGATATACATTTCACTGGAAAGTGTACATTCTGCTGATTATTTTGGTACCTGAATAAAGCTTGTGCTAAAAAAAATGTAGAAGTTATGTATGTTTAAAGTCATTCAGTTGTATGACGGCCATTTTGAGGAAACGGCCTTCAAAGTTTTTATGTAGGCCGGCTCTCCTACACATTTTTAAAAAATTTCTTTATTTGGTGGCTTTGACCCAGTTTGTTTCTACTTTTAGTTAGCTGTCATTATTTGAACGGTGCATCAAAGAGCTTTCTGTCAGTATATTACATGTGGGGGTCTGTACAGGTTACAGTTTGCAATAAGAGACAAAAACGTACTTTTGGTAGGAAATTGCGTTCTTTCTCCTGCGATCAGTGCATTGAAATACCATTTTAAATTGATTAATAAGATTTTTTCAAGAAAAAATATTCTGTGGGGGATAGATTATTGTCTACAGAAATCAATTTTGAGAAAAAGTCAAAACACCCCAGACAGACCCTCAGTCACCTTATCAGCTCCTAGTGCTGTTCGACTGACTGTGAGTTAAGACTGAATTGGTGGTGGGAGGTCACGTATTGTATAAATGCAGATGGTTATATTGTGAATGGTTGTGCTGCTGGGTGATGAGAGTTGTCAGGAAATGATAGTCACATATGTTGTCAGGGCATGTTCAGAGAATGATAGTAACTTGTGCTGTCATATATGTTGTCAGGGCATGTTCAGAGAATGATAGTAACTTGTGCTGTCATATATGTTGTCAGAGAATGATAGTAACTTGTGCTGTCTGTCATATATGTTGTCAGAGCATGTTCAGAGAATGATAGTGACTTGTGCTGTCTGTCATATATGTTGTCAGAGCATGTTCAGAGAATGATAGTAACTTGTGCTGTCTGTCATATATGTTGTCACAGCATGTTCAGAGAATGATAGTAACTTGTGCTGTCATATATGTTGTCAGAGCATGTTCAGAGAATGATAGTAACTTGTGCTGTCATATATGTTGTCAGAGCATGTTCAGAGAATGATAGTGACTTGTGCTGTCATATATGTTGTCAGAGAATGATAGTAACTTGTGCTGTCTGTCATATATGTTGTCAGAGCATGTTCAGAGAATGATAGTAACTTGTGCTGTCTGTCATATATGTTGTCAGAGCATGTTCAGAGAATGATAGTAACTTGTGCTGTCTGTCATATATGTTGTCAGAGCATGTTCAGAGAATGATAGTAACTTGTGCTGTCTGTTATATATGTTGTCAGAGCATGTTCAGAGAATGATAGTAACTTGTGCTGTCATATATGTTGTCAGAGCATGTTCAGAGAATGATAGTAACTTGTGCTGTCATATATGTTGTCAGAGCATGTTCAGAGAATGATAGTAGGTACCGGCAGGCCAAAATTAAAAATACATTATTGATTAATTAAATTAACATAGGTGGAAAGAGAGCACGAAACTGAACACAGTGCAAAAAAAATTAGGTCTCTATCTTCATTAGAACCTGAGATATTGCATAAAACGTGACGTTAAAAATTATATCATTTTCGGGGAAAATTGGCATTTTTCACACAAGCCCTACTTTGGATGCTTGTCATCTGAAAACTATCTTATATAGACAGCTCAAAATTGGCAGAATGCTTACTAGCAACAAGTTATGAGAGCCTATTTTTTTCCAGGCATCTTGGTGAACTAGTTTATGTGTAAACTTGAGCCAAACATGGACTATCGCGCCAAAATGAGGGGCGTCCGTGAGCGCAAAACTTCTTTTGCATGCTGTTCGAGCATTTTTTGTCCGATTTGAATGATTTAAATTGTAACTTTCATATTTTGTAAAGATCTTTCAAATGGGGTGCATGAATGCACTATTTAGAGCAATATTAATTTTTTTCACTTTTGCCCCACCCCCTTTCATACCCACCTGCAAGTTAGCCATCTCCCATCCTCAACACAATGTCCCTATGGTATGAAGGTAAAGCATGATTGCACTTTTTACTGCCAAACAGTCTACAGCTTGAGTCTCTCTGCAGGTCAGAAGTGACTACTCTCAAGAAAAGAATAGCTGCCTGTAAACTTGGAATTTGCGACTGATGATGTGAAGATCTTTTTCTGACAACGTCCAAAATCTGCCATTAGAAGTTGTCATGCTGAAGTCTGCAGCAATCACAAACTTTTCATCAATGCAGCTCTTATCTGATGACAGTGGCCACTTGTACAATGTGCGTTTGTTTTTACACCTGGCCATAAAACTGACAACAGCTGTGGTGGGATCAGTGTTGGACTTTTCTTCAACTTCCCCTTGTTTCCATCTTCTTTCAGCAAAAAAACTTGAAGCAATACTATGTTACTGATCGGGGTTCTAGCAATACTCTTTCTCCTGCCTCGACCAGTAGCAAGGAATGCTGCCTGCAGGTCTTCGTAGTGAGAAGCAGCCTCTGAAGAGATAGAATAGCAATTATATGAATTTAGCTGTGGTTCAAAGAATGATAAAGTACAGTAGAGCACACTTATAACGAACATGCTTGAAACGAATTGACGGGAATAACGAACCCCTGGCCACATTCGCCTGGTCACGGACGGTGGTCACTATCGCACAATGCCTCGCTTGCCCGCGCCTATTCATGACGGCGATCTAAAAATAGATTATCGATCGATGGCATTTGGACCAGGAAATTGTGGACCAAGTCAAAGCTGCTGGTTCCAGTTCTGTGCCTCCTGAAGAAGAGGACGAGGCACCTGCAGAGCAGCTCAAGGCTGTGAGCTCTGCAGAAGCCAAACAGTGTTTGAAAACTCTTAGGGACTTTTGTATTGTGAATGGCGGAGAAACCTTTTTTGACACTTTAGGGGACATGGGAGAAATTTAAAAAAAAACAAACTGACATTACATCATTTTTTTTCACCCGTGGGCAAGAAATTAGGACTCTAGATGAATGTATAATGGCTTTGGGGACGTGGATAAACAGTGGGAAGGGGGGGGGGGGGGTTGTGTGAGGGATAAAATGTGTGTGTAAAGGTTTGACTGAAATAAAGAACTACTGATATAAAGAACTATTTTTTTTGCCTGGGGTTGTTCTTTATATCAGTGTTCTACTGTATTAAATCATGTTCTAATTACTAACTTCAAATGAATTTGTAATCTTCACTTTTATTATTATTCTTAAAAATTTCAATTTTATTTTCCTTTATTTTTCAAATAGCATATTCATAATCTATTGTATTTCTTAACTATTGATTATAAAATTCGTATTATCCTCTGTGTGTTGTACTAGTATGTCAGTATGAACACAAACAAGCCTCAAATATTTGTTTAAAACACACACACACACACACACACACACACACACACACACCACACACACACACACACACACACAAACAATTAACTGCAAACAGTAGGCCTACATCTGTAAATAAAAAAAAAAAATCTAAGCAGAAATCCTTTTTAATCTTCATTCCAAATGTTCTTTAATACAAAAAGAAAAGAAAATAGCTCAAAACTAACAAGAAAACAATAATCAATGCAATACCTGCGTTATCAGAACGAAAGTTACACACATCAACTGATGTCAACATTAGCGATTACCTCCCTTGTCAAAAATCATCTCAAAATTTAGCAAAGTTTTTCCACCCTTTCGCTTAACTATCACACATATAATTAAATTAGAGTCTGAACGAATGTTTGATTGATATGATTGTAAAGTTACAAAGCAAATGAAGAGCAACCGTCAAAGATTTTACTTCAAATCACACACTTCGTGTGAACTTTCAAGATCGCGAGTCCATCAGTAACAAAACGTTCCAACCTTTGACATGTCGATCGATATTTTGATCTTTCTTGTTCAATCTAGCCATACCTACTGCTTTAAAATAATACAGTACTGTCTTAAAAGTCGATTGAAGTAATTCTAAGGCATTGTTTACCGATATAGCTTCGATGTTGTTTGAGAAAATTGACCGCGTTCGTCTTGCCGCTACTAGCTGCCATTGTTGCACTGGGCGAGTGTATGGGAATGCGACACGCTTATGGGTGACTGCTTTTCATTGGTCAGCAGGATTTCCCAGTTGACGTCACCGAGTTAATTTGCATACCAAACGAAAGAGGACACTTCGCTCTTTCGTTTGAATACCTTGATGACAGTTTTTTTTTTACGTTTAGTGTGGAAAAAATGACTTTGAAATCTTCTTTCCTTGATTTCGGACCCTTAATTTTAATAATTTATAAACTTTTTGGTATCAAAATAAAGCTTAAGATCTCGCTAAGCATTTCCTGTTTTCATTATACATGTTCCGTGCAAGGGGAATCCCTGCGTGGAACGCGAAGCGAGTGACCCAAAATAACGTTTTCGAGAAAGTCGGTCACGGTGGTAGGAAATCGGCAAACTCGACCGTTTTCAAAAAATCGTAAAAAATCACACATTCATCACTCATACAAAAGAAAGACATCATTGAAAAGACAAAAGAATGATCTTTAATGTCACATACATCACTTTGATGAAAAATGTTTGGTTTTAATGAAAACATGTGGGGAAAAGTGGCCATTTCCGGGCAGAGCAGCATAGTTGTCAGTTGCAAACTGAGCCTGCCGGTACCTAATGATAGTGACTTGTGCTGTCATATATGTTGTCAGAGAATGATAGTAACTTGTGCTGTCTGTCATATATGTTGTCAGAGCATGTTCAGAGAATGATAGTGACTTGTGCTGTCATATATGTTGTCAGAGCATGTTCAGAGAATGATAGTGACTTGTGCTGTCATATATGTTGTCAGAGCATGTTCAGAGAATGATAGTAACTTGTGCTGTCATATATGTTGTCAGGGCATGTTCAGAGAATGATAGTAACTTGTGTTGTCAGTCATATATGTTGTCAGAGCATGTTCAGAGAATGATAGTAACTTGTGCTGTCATATATGTTGTCAGAGAATGATAGTAACTTGTGCTGTCATATATGTTGTCAGAGAATGATAGTAACTTGTGCTGTCATATATGTTGTCAGGGCATGTTCAGAGAATGATAGTAACTTGTACTGTCAGTGTCATATATGTTGTCAGAGCATGTTCAGAGAATGATAGTAACTTGTGCTGTCATATATGTTGTCAGAGCATGTTCAGAGAATGATAGTAACTTGTGCTGTCATATATGTTGTCAGAGAATGTTCAGAGAATGATAGTAACTTGTACTGTCATATATGTTGTCAGAGAATGTTCAGAGAATGATAGTAACTTGTACTGTCATATATGTTGTCAGAGAATGTTCAGAGAATGATAGTAACTTGTACTGTCATATATGTTGTCAGAGAATGTTCAGAGAATGATAGTAACTTGTGCTGTCATATATGTTGTCAGAGCATGTTCAGAGAATGATAGTAACTTGTACTGTCATATATGTTGTCAGAGCATGTTCAGAGAATGATAGTAACTTGTGCTGTCATATATGTTGTCAGAGCATGTTCAGAGAATGATAGTAACTTGTGCTGTCATATATGTTGTCAGAGCATGTTCAGAGAATGATAGTAACTTGTGCTGTCATATATGTTGTCAGAGCATGTTCAGAGAATGATAGTAACTTGTGCTGTCTGTCATATATGTTGTCAGAGCATGTTCAGAGAATGATAGTAACTTGTGCTGTCTGTCATATATGTTGTCAGAGCATGTTTAGAGAATGATAGTAACTTGTGCTGTCTGTCATATATGTTGTCAGAGCATGTTCAGAGAATGATATAACTTGTGCTATGTTTTGGGAATAATTGTGATATAGAAACCAGAAACACATGGAAAGTGAGTAAAAATGTGTATTTGATCGACTGGCACATGGTGTACAGTAAGCTGCCTGTGTTTTGTCAGGTATAATTAAAAGATGGAGAAACAAGTTCATGAAATTGGTGATAAAACAACAGAGTAAAGAATGCCTGTATTTCCTTGATTCCGTTAAGCTGGAGAAGAGATGTTTAAGATTTATTTAGTTGGGTATTGTGACTGCAACTGTATAGATCACAATTGAATTGTATTGCCCGGATCATTTTTTAGTGTTAATTGTTTTCATGCAATGGTCGTTCAGTGAATTTAGTGGTGAAGGGGTTGGTCTGTCATTCTGTTTTGTTTTGGTTTTGGTTTTCAGAAAAACAGGAAAATACTATCAGAACGCGTATTTAACCCTTTGACTACCACACCCCATCTACCGACTGCAAAAACTCAACCTTTTGGCTCTCTCACCCTATCCCAGGGTCTGCCTGGTGTTCTCTTTCCCTTCAGCTTTCCTGTTGTGACCAAGTGCTCTAATTCCCCTTTCCTTGTAAAATGGCCTTTAACCCTTTCCCATTTGCAGATTCTGCTCAGAAACTCTTCCTAGTATTCGGAGATTTCCGAAAGCATGTGAATGAAAAGGTCAGACGCTGACCGATATCTTGTAAATGAGGCGATGTGTGGTACGAAACTCAGTATCATTCTTTCATTGGTTATCCTGACTTTCGTGGGAAACTTCATTCATGAGGTGTGTGTAACCCCTAGTGCTTGGAGCGTGATGGAAATTCCCCACCAGGCCTAAGTGACAGGCGGCAGGCTGTGGCGGGTGTAAATAAAAAGCGGGGTTTCCCAGTCGGCGGGCTGCGGCGGGATAAAATGGGAAAGGGTTAAATGTTGCTTGTCTTTTCCCAATCCTTATCAATGATCTTCTTGTGTCTGCCTCCATCAAGACTGTCTCGTTTGTTTTCTTTGCCGTCATGGAACAGTCAACATTCTTCTTAGAAACATTTTGATTGCCTCAGTCTTGTTCTGGCTTTCCTTGTTGACTGTCCACGCCTCACAACCGTATAACATTATCAGTTCTATTTAACATTCAAGAACTCTCTTCCTGATGTTAATTGATAGGCATTTGTTGGTAAGAACGCTTTTCATCTTCTTGACTGCTGTTTTTGGCTTGGCTATTCTACTGGCTATTTCTGATGTGCATCTGCCGTCTGGTGAGATGACCGTTCCCAGATATTTAAACTTACCAACCTGTCTCAAAGTTGATGTGTTTCTAAGGGTGTGATATGGATGTCATGCATTTTCAGAGTTGTGATGGTGATGTTTATTTTTGTATGGTGTTGTGTGCTTTCAGGAATGATCCGCCTGGTGTCCAAGCACAGCTCCCAGCTGATCTACACCAGGACAACAAAGGCCTCCGATGAGTGATGTTTGTTGCTGTGTCTGTGTGTGTCCCTGTCTTCAGTAATTGAATAAAAGATATCAGAAATGAACACGGCCTTGTGTGTCACTCTCTCTGTCTGTGTGTGTGAGGAACATTGGGCAGTGGAATCGGATTGAGATTCAGATGGTGTATTCATAATGGCCATGGCCCTTCAGAGGGGGTAACATGAAAATTATTCATACATGCATGCATGCATACATGCATATGTACATACATACATACATACATACATACATACATACATACATACATACATACATACATACATACATACATACATACATTCATACATATACATACATTCATACATACATTCATACATACATACATACATGCATACATACATACATACATGCATACATACATACATACATACATACATACATGTATTTTTGAATGCCTTGTACAAATAAATACCAAATCATTTCCTAGATTCTTCATTCGTTGATAATCCCAGGGTGCGCTACATGAAAACTGGCCTTCTCACTGTCCCATCTTTGCGCTACATTAAAACTGGCCTTCTCACTGTCCCATCTTAACATCATTGTTGATCTGGTGGTGTCAATATAGGATTAGGTAGGCCCCCTTCCCTGGGATGATTATCCCCGTCAGCCATATCACCTGAGGAGGGTGCCGACATAAAACGAAACCAAACCAACTTTTGGTGGAAGATGTGTGAACAGCACTGTCTCAGGAACTCCCAAACGTATTTCATCAATGTTTTTACACTTGTGACAGTGCACCACTGCGATCGCAGCACATCATGTTTTGCTTCAAATGAACTTTTTCAAGGTGACAGAGACCAACATTCTAAACCATCTGTATTTTCATGGTTAGTCTGAAACAAAATTTGGCAGAAATCAAAAGAAATGACTTTCTACATAAGCTTGAGAACAAGAGTTGTTTTCTATAGTTCTGATTTTCTGTTTCAGTGTGTTTATATTGATATGTAATGGTTTTGCCTCAGCTCACTTCACCTCACCTGTCGGTGTCACTAGGTTCAGCGTTAGCTGCTGCACATCTGGACACCACCATCTTCCTCCAGGCCGTTCTGTCTTGACTTCTGTGAACAATTTCTTGAATATTTAGGCCTCTGATGTTGGTTAAGTTCTTGATGTACGAGATTGGAGGTCTGCCTTTCTTCCTTTTTGCCACTGTTTTTCCTTGAAAGATAGTGCCATGAGGTCTGTGTTCTTGTTGCATGACACATGGCCAATGTATTTTAGTCTTCTCTTGTTGATGTCTGCTAGTAATTTTCTGGTGGTATCAAGTTCTTCCAGGACACTTTCGTTAGTTCTTCTGTCTGTCCATTTGACATGTAGTAGTCTCCGATAAAACCACATCTCTGCTGGCTCAATTCTTCTGCAATCTGTTTTTATCAGAATCCAGGATTTACAGCCATAATATCGTGACTGGCCATATCAAACATTTTAGAAGTCGAACTTCCAGGCCATTTAGTATGTCTGTCTTTTCAGATGTTGAGTTAGACCATTTTTTGCTTTGCCATTCCAGCTCTTATTTTGATATCTTTGGAACAGGTTCCATTATCAGTTTTTACAGAGCAAAGATATTTGAAATCCTTAACATTTTCTAAAGGAACTTCTTTAATAGTGATTCATGATTGCTTTCAGTGTCTTTGCCTTTGATATGTAGCACTTTTGTTTTCTTAGCGTTCAAGTTCAGACCAGCCTTTTTGCCTGCTGCATCTACCCTGCATAGAATTCTTTTTATGCTGGTAATGTTTGCTAACAGCGCAGTTTCATCTCAGCGGTGAAAAGAATATTACCACAGGACAAATGTGGTTTTGAGCATCTTCCATTTCTGATATAAGCTGAATTAGAAGTTGATAAACACATATTGAAGGGAAAGGTTGGGTATTATGGTCCTCCTGAAACTTTTGTTCAGATATATGTGGGGCGCTTTCTCAAATTTGCACCGGATTTATTCGATGCTTTGAGAAAAAATCTTTGCTCTTCATCTCTGTTCCTTTAGACAGAGCCCTGCCGTATGTAATTAAAGAATGATTATTACTTGTATAAAAACATACCAGCTCTTTTGGGTATTCATTTTGAACTGGTGAGATAATGACTTACAGAGTGATCTTGGTCTGAGGATTCACTGCATCGTTTGACATGATGTAAGATCTTGAAATTTTCATGAAAAGTTTACATTTAAGCAACAATTGGCCAACTTCTTTGTTTTCTCTGATGAGACACAAGATGATTTCACATGGACAAATCATGGTCCTTTGATTGTCTTATAACAGGTAAATCTAGACATATATCTTAACCCTTTGACTCCTGCACCCTATCCAATAACTGCAAAAAGTTAACCTTTTGATTCCCACACCCTATCCACCAGCTTCCTGTAGGAAGGTGGTGGATAGGGTGAGGGAATTGAAGGGTTAAGTTTTGCTTTGCTAGCATGGAGACAATGCGATCTGTGCAGGTGGGAGTCAAAGTTAGTTTTGCTTGCTAGCATGGTGGGACAATGCAGGAGCTGGTGCAGGTGGAGTCAAGTAAGTTTTTGCTTGCTAGCATGGTTGACAATCAGGATGTGGTGCAGGTGTGGGAGTCAAAGGTTAAGTATAGTAAATTAGATCTACTTCAATTTCTTTGCATTAATTCATTAATTTGTCCATGATTAAGATATATTTATGTAGGCCATAATAGGTAGTCTGACAGACATGTGCGCTGGTTAAAGACTCGGTTGGATGGGAACAGCATCAGCTGTGGTTGAAGGGCTGATTCTTGATTGACAGTCCTTAGCACATGTGATGTACAGAAGGCTGATGCTGGGTGAGTGGCCGGTACACACACACACACCACATCATTTCAAAATTTAAATTGTGCAGTCCCTGAAAATAAAGTAATGCAATTTTAGATGTTTTAGTTTCCCACCTGCATAGACATTTGAAGAAAACAAACATTTCTTGTGTTTTTGTCTGTTTTGGTATGAAAAAGGGAGCTATAAAATGGCTTGACTCATCTAGTTTTATCTGCTTTCCAATGTAACTTGGCTTTTCTGTTCTTGAATGTTTTTTAGGCTTCCTGTCAAATGTGAAGACTTTGCAGACACAGACATTTGCACACAAACAACCCCCTGTTGGGTTGCCGGGGGCTCTTTCAGTATAAATGGTATCCCCATCTTCTGGACATTTTGTGCTAGAACTTTCCTCTTTTCTGTCACTCTCTTTGTTTCTTCTTTGTTACCTTGCTTTCTGTCATTTCTACCTATTTTCTGCCTTAATGGTCCATTCACCTGTATTTTTTCGATAAAGTCTTACGTACTTTGTCTTCGGAATGATAATTGGGTACATGTAGGCTATTAAGTGCATTTTTGGCTCAAAGGAGGTGAGATATGCGGAAGCAATTTTAGATAATTTATGCCTGTTTTCATATGTGTTTTGGTGTCATGTATGCTTATATTTGTATTCAGGTGTGTTTTTTAAATCTCCCGTGCGATAAATCGGACGGAATGGTCCTGCGCCAGAGCATGTCCTTAGATTATGTGCGTGAATGCATTGATATGTGTAGGCCTACTTTATTTTCTTTTTTTTTTTTTTTCCTGTTGAAGTTTTGTGTTTTGAAGCGGTTATAGCCCTGATACGGCTCTGCGCACGCTGCTTAAACAACAATAAAAGTAAATAAAAAGCACACAAACAAGGCAAGAATTAAATATAAGTATGAAATATTTATTGACACACAATCTAAAGACATCACAAAAGCAGCAGGCAACAGGAAGCACCACAGACGGTGTCCACAATCAGTTTCATTCTCCACACCATCATTTTGTGTTAATGGAACTGTTTCATCTTAAAAAGGTATTTTGCACCAAGGCAAAAGAGGGCTTCATAAATTGCTGACATTTTCACGGTTCCAAATGTGCTGTTTGCACTCAGTATCTTGTTGTATTCATACATGTACTGAAATGGGGGGGGGGGGGGGGATGCCTGTGGTGAGCTAAGTTGTTTAGACTATAATAAATGCACGATGAAAACATTCATTGTTCTGTTCAAGAGTTATCACAGTGAAATGGTGTAGCAGAAATACTGACATAGTTTCAACAGTGTATAAATTATCCTGTCATTCAAAAGGGAGATTTTGGTAGTTTTTTTTGTTTTTTTGTTTTTTTTCAAAAGAGACATCACTCGGCAGCAGCTTGCTCAGCGGGTGCTTCTTCCGTTGCTGCGGCAGGTTCTTCTGAGGTTTCTCCCTCTGCAGGTGCTTGTGTTTCTTCCCCGCCTGTGGGTTCATCCCCAGCGGCGGGCTCTTCAGTTTTCTCCCCTTCTGCTGCGGGTGTGTCTTCAGCGCCCTCGGTCTGTGGTTCTGGTGGTGCTTCTGCTGGTGCTTCCTCTTTGGCTGCTTCTGCAATGACATAATAAAATGTGTTACAGTACTCTGGAAAATGCTGCTGCAAGTGTCTTTTAAGTAGTAGTAATAGCAACAGTAGCAGTAACAATAATAACATGATATTAATACTGATAATAATTACTATAACAATACTCTGCACACTGCTGCTGTAAGGTTTTTTTTCAGTAGTAGTAATAGCAACAGTAGCAGTAATAATAATAACACAATATGAACACAGCATGACATAAAAATGACGCACAATCAAAATGACGCACAATATTTGTACATAACTTCGTAATAGCTATGCTTTGTTAGTCGACATTCTGAGTTTCTTGAGAAAGACTTTAAAGTCGAAAATTTGACCCCTCCACAAGGTGTTCGGGTGTTGTGTACAGTAAGAACGATATGAATAGTGATAATAATTACTATAATAGTACTCTGCACATTGCTGCTGCAAGTTTTTTTTTCAGTAGTAGTAATAGCAACAGTAGCAGTAATAATAATAACACAATATGAATAGTGATAATATTTACTATAACAGTAGGCCTACTCATAACTCTGCACACTGCTGCTGCAAGTTTTTAAGTAGTAGTAATAGCAGCAGTAGCAGTAATAATTACATAATACTGATAATAATTACTACAACAGTACTCTGGAAACAGCTGCTGCAATTTTTTTTAAGTAGAAGTAATAGCAACAGTAGCAGTAATAATAATAATATAGTAATACTGATAATAATAATTATTATAACAACAATACTAGGAAGAGATTGATTTTCTTTTTTCAAATTCTGTTTTTCAATCTTTCTTCACTTTCCAATTGACTTAAATGAATCCCACTCTTATCCCTCCTTGTTTTATCACTTCTTTAAAAATAAAAAAATCCCAAAACAAAAACAAATCCACTCCAAAGAAAACTGGTAACAACAAAATAATGAAAAGAATAATGTTTGCCCACAGCAGAGATTTTAATAAGAATAGTTTGGTAACCAACAATTTATTAAATCTGTCGTGAACATACATGCATGTAGGGCCTACCCCCCAACCCCCACTTAAGCAAACACATAGCTTTGTCACAGTTAAACAATTACAGTAATATGAAGGTCATTACAATACGGGTTGTATGATTAATAATATGAACGGTGAAAAAATAAAAGTCACTCATTTCAAGCTGAAGATGTTGCTAGGAGGCCTATATCTTTGTTTTCTTTCACACACACACACACACACACACACACACCACACACACACACACACAACCCATGTACACACACACAAACATGTACACACACACACACACACACATATATCCGAACACATATTCATTTCTATGCATTTGTGATCAAATTCATTTTTTTCTCTTTTCGTATATTTTCTCATTTGTTTAATTTTTAATTCTCCTGCAGTATCCTATTTTCTGTTACTTTAATAAAAGCAGATTAACAAAGACAGATATGTAAACTGGTCATGTGCTAATATCACCACTGTTAGAAAATAAAGAAAATTTAAAAAAAGTTTCATTTTAGTAAAATAACAACACTATCACTCAAGCAGCAAGAAAATTAACCCTTTGATTCCTGCAAATATCCAACCGCAAAAACTTAACCCTTCGACTCCCTCACCTTATCCACCAAACTTCCTGCAGGAAGCTGGTGGATAGGGTGAGGGAATTAAAGGGTTAAGTTTTTGCTTTGCTAGCATGGCTGACAAGGAGGGATGCTGGTGGACAGGGTGCGGGAGTAAAAGGGGTTAAAGAAGCGTTCCCCCTCCTCCCTCATGCTTTTACCCCAACCCCCTGCCCACCGCTGTAAAAGCAGACAACAAATAATGCAAAAAAAATGCAGCTTCCTTCGTCCCTCCAGAACTGAAGTCTAACATCTAATGTCTAATATCTAACTAAGCTTTACAGCAGGTAAGCTTACTGTTACTCATTACTACCGACATCGAATGGTTCTGGTATAAACGATAACATAAATCTGAGAGACGTGATCGCCTCCTACTATGTAAAGCATAAAATATCACAAATCTTGTGAAATGGAGCCTTGAATATACGCATCACAGGTCGCACCATAGCAAGAGGCATATCTTGTTCACAGTTACGCTGGCAGTCACATCCGTAATCTTTAGATAACTATCACAGAAAAAAAGGTTCAGGAATAGAGGTGGTGGTTGAAAAGTGGAGTCCCTTTCCAAAGTAATCAATGAATTTTAGCAGGGCTTAGGAAAGTTCTGGATTTATATTCTCTTTTAATAAAAGAGGTGTTGGGAAGAGGATACGATAAATCAAGTTGTGTAACTAGTGTATGACATGTTTTTATACCAGCTATTCATGTTTCTGTTGTGGTGGTGGTTGTTGAGGATGAAACGTTACAAAGCTCAACACATATTTTCAAAACGTCAATGTATGAAGAAACGGTCAATACAGACTATCACTACATAATTATGTGACTTTTCAACATGCATGAGCAAGAGTTGGATGTTCCACAAAGAAATATCCTATTTCCTGCTCTCATCATCATCATGTGCCCTGCCGCATGGCGTTGGTGATCATGGCCCTCCACACGAATCTGTCCCCTGTTGCCGCAAGTACATCTCCCACCCTCTCTGTCCTCAGCCACCCTGCAAGTCCGTCCAGTATTTTCTCCCTGGGTCTATTTGGTGTTCTCTTTCCCCCCAGCTTTCCTGTTGTGACAGGGTGCTCTACTCCGATTTAAAATCAATAGAATTATCAACTCGATACAGCAGGGTATTGATTATTTGCTGTTTGTGGATGATGTTATGCTCCGAGCAACTGGAAGCACGTGTACAGACATGCAGCACCAGCTCCAGGCTTGCATGGACATGCTCCAGCAGTGGGTAAAATGGTGTTACTTTCCTCATAACGAAACTCAGCACATCCAATTTCATAACCTCCAGCAGTGGGTAAAATGGTGTTACTTTCCTCATAACGAAACACAACATATCCAATTTCATAACCTCCAACAGTGGGTAAAATGGTGTTACTTTCCTCATAACAAAACTCAGCACATCCAATTTCATAACCTCCAGCAGTGGGTAAAATGGTGTTACTTTCCTCATAACAAAACTCAGCACATCCAATTTCATAACCTCCAACAGTGGGTAAAATGGTGTTGCTTTCCTCATAACAAAACTCAGCACATCCAATTTCATAACCTCCAGCAGTGGGTAAAATGGTGTTACTTTCCTCATAACAAAACACAACATATCCAATTTCATAACCTCCAACAGTGGGTAAAATGGTGTTGCTTTCCTCATAACAAAACTCAGCACATCCAATTTCATAACCTCCAGCAGTGGGTAAAATGGTGTTACTTTCCTCATAACAAAACACAACATATCCAATTTCATAACCTCCAACAGTGGGTAAAATGGTGTTACTTTCCTCATAACAAAACTCAGTACATCCAATTTCATAACCTCCAGCAGTGGGTAAAATGGTGTTACTTTCCTCATAACGAAACACAACATATCCAATTTCATAACCTCCAACAGTGGGTAAAATGGTGTTACTTTCCTCATAACAAAACTCAGCACATCCAATTTCATAACCTCCAGCAGTGGGTAAAATGGTGTTACTTTCCTCATAACAAAACTCAGCACATCCAATTTCATAACCTCCAACAGTGGGTAAAATGGTGTTGCTTTCCTCATAACAAAACTCAGCACATCCAATTTCATAACCTCCAGCAGTGGGTAAAATGGTGTTACTTTCCTCATAACGAAACTCAGCACATCCAATTTCATAACCTCCAACAGTGGGTAAAATGGTGTTGCTTTCCTCATAACAAAACTCAGCACATCCAATTTCATAACCTCCAGCAGTGGGTAAAATGGTGTTACTTTCCTCATAACAAAACACAACATATCCAATTTCATAACCTCCAACAGTGGGTAAAATGGTGTTGCTTTCCTCATAACAAAACTCAGCACATCCAATTTCATAACCTCCAACAGTGGGTAAAATGGTGTTGCTTTCCTCATAATGAAACACAGCACATCCAATTTCATAACCTCCAGCAGTGGGTAAAATGGTGTTGCTTTCCTCATAACAAAACTCAGCACATCCAATTTCATAACCTCCAACAAGTCTTTGCTGACACTGAAATAGGCCTAAGAAAGCTCCATCATTCTGGCTGTAAAGAATATACATTTTGGGGGGTGTTTTTGACCAAAAGTTAAATTTCCATTATCATATGCAACATCATAAAAGATCGTGCCAGAACACTGACCATTCCTGGAGTTGTAGCTCACGTGGACTGGGGCGCAGATAAAAAAACACTGCTCCATCTCTACACAAGCCCTGGTCCATTCCAAACTGGACTATAACGGCATAGGATATCTCTCTGCAAAACCTTCCTATTTAAAAATAAAGTATTTGATCCCACTGACCATTAAGGGCTCTGCCTCTGTCTTACAACATTCTGCACCATCCCTGTATACAGCCTGTACGTAGAGACAGGGGAACCTCCTGCAGCCACTGGCTTAAACTAATCGTAAAACTACCGAAAAAACCCAGCGTAAGACTGTGTCTTCAACCCCAAATTTAAGGCCAAGTTCAAAGAAAACTCCAAATGTATTCAATCTCTTGCAATCTGCATCTTTTTTGCAAGCAAAATGCAGACACTGATCTAGCATTTTTTTTTCTGACTTCTCCAAATGTTCACAAAGCCTGCCATGGACCCACAAAACACCTGAAGTCCATTTTGATTTTTTTTTCTGTAAAGACTCCACCAGTTCACTGACATTCAAGTCCATCTATGCAGTACTCTGTCAGAAAATTTCTGTCATTTAGTGTTGATTTTTGGGAGGTGAAAAGGGTTGGAATAGTAGGATCAATGGAAAAGATTGCACCGCTAAATTTTGCAACAGTAAAATGCGCCTGATTTATTAATGTCTTTCACTATATTTGTTTACAATTCAACTATGTATTATCTCATTGATTTAAATCATGTTAAATGTATGTGATAAAGAATAACTGTATGAAACAATTTGTTCCAACTACAGAGGAATAATCTTCTTGTCAATAGCTGTAAAAGTTTTTAACAAGTCATCCTGGCAAGAATGAAAGATGCTCAGAAATCAGCAAGCAGGATTTGGGGAAAGCCGTTCATATGGGAACCAGACCATCACTCTCCATACAATCGTAGAACAGTACTTACAGTGGAACTCCTCCCTGTATATCAACTTTGTTGACTACGAAAAAGTGTTTGATAGTGTGAACAGAGAGACAATAGGGAAACTGCTTCAACACAACAGAATACCCAGGAAGCTGACCAACATC
>JAPXFY010000034.1:1350573-1371515 GCA_030674185.1 Monoplex corrugatus
TACACACAAAAGGGGATTTAAGAGCACACAGGTCTGCACACGTGCTGATCGCTGACCTACAAGATCAGAAAGATCTCCACCCGCTACCCTTCAGGCAGAAGGTACCCAGGCAGACTGGACCCCAGACTCTCTGACTGGAAGTCTGTTATCTTACCCACTAGACCACAGGCCCGTTGTGTATCACTGCGTAATGTGACCAGGGGAGAAAGGCCACAAACATCAATCTCTCAGCTTGAGATCATACACAATTCAACAATGTTACATTTTCTCAAGCCTGACCCCAAACTCCAAAGCAGACTCCTAAGCACATGTGATGTTACGTTTGCTGCAGCATTTCAGAATACAAGTGCTTGCATGGTAAGAAAACGCAGTGACCTCAACTTTCAACCCAAGATACTGCTAAGGAAGCTCCAGGCAAAAGTTTTATCCCACATCATTTAAACACACTGGAAACTGTGTTGACTATGCAGTTCTAGTTTTGTTCTGCTTGTCTAAGTTTTAGTGCAAAATGGAGGAACACAATAAAGTCACAGAAAGGAGTATATATACCAAGTATCATTCCTGTCTCTCCGCTCAGTCTAAAGAGAGAAAACAACACAAAAAATATTGTGAGTCCAACGAGACATTTAAACAGGAAGCAATTACGTTACAGTGGAAATGAAATAATCCCATACATCCCATCAAACTACATGGTGACAAAACATATATAAGTAATCTTATGAAAGAAAACCAAAAATCTGTGAAAATTAACTTTATGTGAAGTTGTAAAGAACACACTGCTATACACTTTTTACAGGAGACAAGCAAGTGTCATCTTTTTAGGCAGAAGAAACGTATGGTGCAGAGAAAGATACGAGACGTTTAATAGAGAAGCCAAACTGTGCTCATACATTTCCTAGCCAAACACATGTCAAGATACATAGATTCAGGCTCATTTACATGAAATGTGAGAGGCAGTACACATGTCATGTGCAGTAGGCTATAATACCTCCAGAAGAAATAAAATCATAAGAAATAGACTGAATGAAAAATGTCAATACTGACCACCTTCAACGGGTTCTGCTGCGGCCTCCTCTGCTGGAGCGGCAGGTTCTGGTGCTGGTTCTGGTGCTGCCACCTCCTCCTCCTCCTCTTCCTCATCCTTCAGGTGAATTGCTGTGACAGCACCTGCCTTCCACTTGGGTATGACGTTGGCCTGTGGCTCTTCATCGTCTCCCTTGTCTTCCTTCTCCTGTACAAAGAGAACAGTAAAAAGCCTGGTTCATCATCATCAAGTGCCCTGCCACATGGCGTTGGTGATCATGGCCCTCCATATGTATCTATCCCTTGTTGCTGCAAGCACACCTTCCCCCCTCTCTGTCCTCAGCCACCCTGCAAGTCTGTCCAGTATTTTCTTCCTGGGTCTACCTGGTGTTCTCCTTCCCTCCAGCTTTCCTGTTGTGACCAAGTGCTCTAATTCCCCTTTCCTCATTAAACGGCCTTTAAATGTTGCCTGTCTTTTCCTAATCTTCCTTATGATCTACTTGTGTCTGCCTCCATCAAGACTGTCTTGTTTGTTTTCTTTGCAGTCCATGGAACTCTCAACATTCTTCTTAGAAACCACATCTCTGCAGCCTCCAACCCTTTATTTTTTCCTTTCGAAGCCTGTTTGACTACTATTCTATGGAGAGCGTCATGTCTAAATGATCATTTTAAGAATGATACAGTCAGGTGATAGATAATAGTTTCTAAAACTCTGTGATGACTTTCCAACTGAATGAGCTAAGTTCATTCAATTTTGAAGTTTTAATTAAATCTTTTCCAGTGGGCAGGCTGAACAGGAAAAAAAACACAACACAACAAAACTTAGTGAAAGCGCTGTCCTGCGACTCACAAAATGTCCTTAACACACTTTTCACAAGGCTTGGAAATGTTCTATTTTGCTATTCTAAATACGAAAATTTTGTATCCAGGGGAATCTGTGAATTTACTTACATTTGTTTTTCATTCAGATATGAAACCTCCCTGCTAAATTTCATTATATTTGAAGTGACATTTTGCCCAAGTGTTTGATTCACATACACAAATGGCCTTTGCATAATCTATTTCATGCCACCATTTTATTTTAGAGGATATGGGTAAATGCAGGAGATGTAATGAAAAATGACAATTACCTGTTCTATGGGCACGTACTCTCCATGCTGCTCACAGCCAATATCAAACACATATTTTCCTTTGCCCTCCATCTGAAATGACACACATACACACACACACACACACACACACATGCATGCACCACACACACACATGTACACACACACACACACACACGCACATGTACACACACACACACACACACACACACACACACACACACACACACACACACACACGCACAACACACACACACATACATACACACACACATACATGCATGCAAGATAAGTAAACAAACTTCTACACGAAACATCTTCTAACAAATAATATACTGATGAACAACTAAAAACATATACACACAAGGACACACACTTGTACTACATACAATTCACCTAGTGACCTACACATACATTATACACACATGGACACACACTTGTACATACATACAATTCACCTAGTGACCTACACATACATTATACAAAACACTTGTACATACATACAATTCACCTTGTGACCTACACATACATTATACACACATGGACACACACTTGTACATACATACAATTCACCTAGTAACCTACACATGGACACACACTTGTACATACATACAATTCACCTAGTGACCTACACATACAGAAAAAATTAAAGTTATTAGATAGTAAATCGTTCTTGTACAGCACGACTCTCCAGACTGAACTGGACTCTTGACAGAGTGCACATAGTTCAGACATTTAGTGGAGCACAGAGAACTCAAACTATTTAGTGAACTGATCATATTCCATGCTGCAAACATGTCAATCACTATTTGAGTTACTGTTATTGTTGTTTAAAGCCCAGCCGACTGTGTAGAGCCATATCAGGGCTATAACGTTTCAAAATATACACAGTACTTCAACAAGAAAAAAGAGGAAAAGAAAATTTAGTGCACATATCAATACATTCGCGCACATAATCCGAGGAGATGTCCCTGGCATTGACCATTCCATCCAATTTATTGCACAGGGGATTAAAAAAAACACACTGAATACAAATTAAAAATACATAAGGACACTAAAACGAGCCTAAATTACCTAAAATTGCTTCCGCATATCTCACTTCCCTAGAGCAAAAAAAAAAAAAAAAAAAAAAACCAAACCAAAACAAAACAAATCAAAACAAAAAAAAGCACTGAATACATGTACTCAATTATCAATCCCAAGAGAAAGCATGTAAGACTTTATCGAACACATACATGTGAATGGACCAGCAAGGCAGAAAATGATAGGAAGAAATGACAGAAAGCAAAGGAGAAGAAAGAAACAAAGAGAGTGACAGAAAAGAGGAAATTTCTAGCACAGAATTTCCGGAAGGTGGGGATCCTATTTATACTGAAAGAGCCCCCAGCATCCTCACGGGGGTACACTATTTGAATTACACCATAGTAACATATCTTTCATATCATACCATCAGACTAAAAACTGTATTAAAGAGAAAAACAGGTTTTTAGTGAGTGTGTGTGTGATGTGTTTTGTATTTTGATTTTTGTTTTTCAAAAACAATTTACTGTTGCTCTTTATATATAATCATTAAAGATAAAGATCTCTCCTTCCTGGACAGGATAAGAATTGGACATTGTTAGAATATTATACCATCTACGAATTCACAACAAGAACTTGCCGATGCTGAGCAGAAATGAAAACATATTTTTGACGCAATTTCTTACTTCACATATTATTTTGTTTGTATGCTGTAGTACTTTGACAACAATAAAAATAAAAAACAAACAAAAAACTGCAGGAATAATGTATAAACTGTACAACTTGACATGTAGGCCTACAAGTACAATGCTGGGTGTTATCATGTTTCCATAGACCAGCCACTGACAAGTGACATGACTTACAAAACCTTTAGCATGCTCAATTGATATTCTGTATACATATAAGCCTACATGTACACATGAAAAGGAGATTAGGCACTGGCAGGTCTGCACGCACGTTCACCTGGCAGATCAAAATCCAGACGGTAAAATTTTCACACTTAGACGTCTAGACGGATCAAACCGAGGACCTTACCAGACAGGAAAATTGTTCACATTTAGATGTATAGACAGATCAAACCGAGGACCTTCCCAGACAGGAAAATTGTTCACATTTAGATGTATAGACACCCTCCCAGATGGGAAAATTGTTCACATTTAGATGTATAGACACCCTCCCAGATGGGAAAATTGTTCACATTTAGACGTATAGACAGATCAAACCGAGGACCTTCCCAGACAGGAAAATTGTTCACATTTAGATGTATAGACAGATCAAACCGAGGACCTTCCCAGACAGGAAAATTGTTCACATTTAGATGTATAGACACCCTCCCAGATGGGAAAATTGTTCACATTTAGATGTATAGACACCCTCCCAGATGGGAAAATTGTTCACATTTAGACGTATAGACAGATCAAACCGAGGACCTTCCCAGACAGGAAAATTGTTCACATTTAGATGTATAGACAGATCAAACCGAGGACCTTCCCAGACAGGAAAATTGTTCACATTTAGATGTATAGACACCCTCCCAGATGGGAAAATTGTTCACATTTAGATGTATAGACAGATCAAACCGAGGACCTTCCCAGACAGGAAAATTGTTCACATTTAGATGTATAGACACCCTCCCAGATGGGAAAATTGTTCACATTTAGATGTATAGACACCCTCCCAGATGGGAAAATTGTTCACATTTAGACGTATAGACAGATCAAACCGAGGACCTTACCAGACAGGAAAATTGTTCACATTTAGATGTATAGACAGATCAAACCGAGGACCTTCCCAGACAGGAAAATTGTTCACATTTAGATGTATAGACACCTCCCAGATGGGAAAATTGTTCACATTTAGATGTATAGACACCCTCCCAGATGGGAAAATTGTTCACATTTAGACGTATAGACAGATCAAACCGAGGACCTTCCCAGACAGGAAAATTGTTCACATTTAGATGTATAGACAGATCAAACCGAGGACCTTCCCAGACAGGAAAATTGTTCACATTTAGATGTATAGACACCCTCCCAGATGGGAAAATTGTTCACATTTAGATGTATAGACACCCTCCCAGATGGGAAAATTGTTCACATTTAGACGTATAGACACCTTCCCAGACGGGAAAATTGTTCACATTTAGACCTATAGACAGATCAAACCGAGGACCTTCCCACTCCCAGACAGGAAAATTGTTCACATCTAGACGTATAGACACCTTCCCAAACAGGAAAATTGTTCACATTTAGACCTATAGACAGATCAAACCGAGGACCTTCCCACTCCCAAACAGGAAAATTGTTCACATCTAGACGTACAGACACCTTCCCAAACAGGAAAATTGTTCACATTTAGACGTATAGACAGATCAAATCGAGGACCTTCCCAGACAGGAAAATTGTTCACATCTAGACAGATCAAATCGAGGACCTTCCCATTGGAAGTCCAACGTTTACACCTGACTACCATACCCATTGTTATGGTCAGAAAGAAAGAAAATGAAACACACACACTTACAGTCACATCCGTATCACATTCTTCCATGCACGAAAAGTAAATAATGAAGCAAGAATATAAGAATAATCACTGCCATAAAAATCCTTCCTCCATGGAGACAGAACATTAAAAATGCTGTTTCAGGTAGAATATTAAAAACGCCATTTCACTATATTCGACTGCAAATTATTCTTCTTGATGGTAAACACCAATACAAACAGATAAACAAACAGACAAGTGAATAAAACCCAATGATACAGAATCACATACTAATCCAAGGTGAACTTACTCTGTTTTCTTTGAAAGTGCCGACATACTTGTGGTTGGCATGAATGAGTTCGCCATGGCCATCCCATTTCCCAGTGTTCCACATTCCCACATACTTGGTCCCAGTAGCGGCGTACGTGTAGGTTCCACGGCCATGACGCACATGGTTCTGCCACTCACCCTCATAGGTGTCACCATTGACATAGTAGTATTTGCCAAAACCACACCGCTGGTCTTCCACCCATCCACCTGCCATTCAGTGACAAAAACGTGCAATTTACCATGAATGATGAAACTGAAATTTCTATTCAAGATGTAAATTCTGTCACGGCCAAAAAAAACCCCCACCTTCTTTCTTTCTTTCTTTCTTTCTCGTTCTTCTTTTCTTTCATCCAAAACAAGTGCAACTGCCTGTGTCCAAGCAAACAGGAACAGAAAAACATGAAAACAGAATCAGAACGTGTATTTGATACAACAAGACAAGACAGGCGCAAATTTTCGGCCTACTGGCCTATGTCAAGTGTGAATGTAAGATCACAAACAAACACCAAATACAAAATTAGGAGAAAGACTGAAACTTCCCTGCTGCTTCGTCCAGTGGGAGAAGAGGAGAAGAGGATTAAATGCAGGGTTAAAAATCATTTTCTCCTAATTTTTGTATTTGGTGTTTGTTAGTTTGTGATCTTATGTCTATGCTTGACAAAGGCCAGTAGGCCAAAAATTTGCACCTGTCTTGTCTGGTTGTATTAAATACCATTCTGATTCTTTTTTTCGTGTTTTTTCTGGTTCCTGTTTGCTTGAACGAGGGCAGTCACACTCGTTTTGGATGAGTTTGAGACATCAGATCTCCAGTCTGTGCCCCCATCATAAGAACCAAACTGGCTGCATAAAACCTGTGCCCAAAGGTCAAAACCATGATCCCCACAGTATCAGTATGATACTCTAACCAATGAGCTATCAGGGCCACACAAATGTGAGGCAGAAAGAGAGAGAGAGAATGTGTGCGTGTCTGTGTCTGTGTCTGTGTCTGTGTCTGTGTATGTGTGAACATGCAAATGTATGTGCATACATGTCATTGGTTTTATTATGTGTGTATGTGTGAACATGCAAATGTATGTGCATGTTTCATTAGCTGCATTAACTTTTGTTTTCCAACACACACACACACACACACACACACACACACACACACACACACACACACACACACACACACACACACACACCACAACACACACACACACATCGATAAAACAGAGATGAAGAGAAAAATTTTGATGATACTGAATAGTATTCTACCTTCATATTTGGAGCCATCAGGGTAAATGAACGTGCCTTGGCCATGTTTCTTGTTCTTCATGTATTCACCAATGTAGCGTGCACCGTTTTTGAACCTGAGACCAAGAACCACCAATGCTTTCTTTATACATTCATCTGTCAGATTTTCAGACAGTACTAGACAATGAACTACCAGTATTTTATAACAAAACACAGCTGTGATGACATCTATCTATCTATCTTTCAGCCACTGAAAGGCCGTTGTTGGACATAGGCTTCCCTGCTGCTTCCATTCACTTCATTCCAGGGCTTTTCCACTCCAGTACCTGTCAAATCCATCTAGGTCATCTCTCCTTCTAGTTTTCTGTCTTCCTCTATTGTGAGTGCCATCTCTTGGTATCCAGAACATAGTTTTTGTTCTCCAATGATTGTCCATTCTCCAGGTG
This sequence comes from Monoplex corrugatus, assembly GCA_030674185.1. Taxonomy (NCBI): domain Eukaryota; kingdom Metazoa; phylum Mollusca; class Gastropoda; order Littorinimorpha; family Ranellidae; genus Monoplex; species Monoplex corrugatus. The sequence continues at coordinate 1,358,216 of JAPXFY010000034.1, forward strand.
AGATGTCCTGCCCAGTTTCACTTCAGTTTGTTCATGGTTTCCAGAATGTCTCGCACTTTAGTTCTTTCTCTGACCCACTGATCACATACAAGCAAGTTACTCGACAGCTGTTAAAACTATAGCATGACTCTCAGCACCAGCAAGACAAGAGATTATGTTTGTAGGATGAACACCTGACAAACTGGACATCAGAACCCAAGGGCAGAAACTTCATCAAAGTAAAGAGCAAGTACTTGATCAAAGTGCAGAATTTAAGTACCCAGTACTTTGGAAGCTTATGTATCAAAAATAGAAAACTGGACAGATAAACTGAGACCAGGGTACAAAAACAAACAAGCAAACAAACAAGCAAACAAACCAAAACAAACAACACAAAATCCCCCAAATGCTGTGAATTACTGGCGCAACTTTCATTCTTTCTAAAACAGCCAATGCTCCTTATGGAAACACAAGCCGGGTTTAACAGTACAGTCTCTGTACCCACACTGTCTTACCAGTGCCACACCTAGAGATTAACCCTTTGACTCTCACACCCTATCTACCAACTGCAAAAACCTAACTCTTTGGATTCCCTCACCCTATCCACCAGCTTCCTGGGCGAGGGACTCAAAGGGTTAAGATTTTGCTTTGCTACCGTGGTTGACAATGCAGGATGTTGGTGGACAGGGTGCAAAAGTCAAAGGGTTAATCAAAACAGTTAACCCTTTGACTCCTGCACCCTGTCCACCAACATCCTGCATTGTCATTCATGCTAGCAAAGCAAAAGTTAATCCTCTGCCTCCCTCACCCTATCCACCAGCTTCCTGCAGGACAGGTGAGGGAGTCAAAGGTTTAAGTTTTTGCAGTTGATGGATAGGATGCAGGAGTCAAACAGTTAAGAGAAAGATCACAACTTGAGAGATGAGATGTCCCGACAGAGCAAGTAGGCAAGACTACAAGAGACATATTAGAGACAAACAAGGATATCTGTGAGATGGCTGGAGCAACACCTGTTGACCATTACAGTGGAACAGGTTCCTTGGCCACATGACCAGTATACCAGTCAACCAGCCAGCACTTTGTGCTTACCATACCAGATCTTTGGGCTTAGGGCCTGGGGACACAATGGTGTTGCTAGACAGATGGAGTGGCAAACATATTCCACATCTATGACACGACTATCTAGGCCTGTCGCTTAGTTACTGACAATCAGCTTCATCTGCCATCTCCCAGTACAAGCGGATGGTAAAAGTATGTTAGACATTACTCTCTATTTCTGTATTTCATATGTAGTTTGTAACACACACACACACACACACACAAAAGCTGCACATTTAAGTACTAATCACACTATTTAAAAATACAAAATACTAATTATTTTATTGATCACACGTGCACATGCGTACATACTTGTTCACACACATGCGCACACATACACATGCACAAACTAGCGTACCTGTAAACACCCTGTCCATGTCTCTTTCCGTTCTCATACATTCCTTCATATGTGTCACCATTAGGTAATGTGGCTTTCCCTTCTCCGTGTCTCTCATCTCTCTCATTTCGGCCACCTTCATATTCCTGCATATAAAAAAAGCACACTATCTACACTGATGTTTACTCTAACATCCCTACAGTTTTTACATTCCCATAAAATGGGAATACATTACATATCTTAACTATTGTATGAAAAAAATAACAAAAGTATGTTTTCCCTTCATTCACTGTCCCTCTGCATGATAAACTGACATTGGTGGACACAGCTGTAGGCCTACTTTCAGATTCATTTGAAAATTTGTTTTGGTTTCAACAAGAGCCTACAGATACAGACACATGTGATGTTGGTCAAATTATTACTGAGCACTACCCTCAAACAATGCAATGGGAGAGTATATGAGACTTGTCTGTGTGGTCCCAATCTTTGCACTGAATTTACTGTACACTTAAATACACTCACGTATTGTCCATTATGCCACAGTCATATAGGCAGCAAAAAAATTCTCCATTTATATCAGTTTGAGCCAACCTCTGTACAGTAATCAAGTGTGCTTCGGGGCCTGATACTTTTATATAGTTACAGGGTCTCCTTCCATATTTCGTCGCCATGTCTTCTTAGGCCTTTTCCTCTTGCGTCTGTCTTCTGTTTCCAGTAAACGACAGTTTGGTGGTGACATTTAACTAAGTATAGAAACTAATCTCACAATTGTTTGGACTGATGAGAGCTGAACCTCCAACTCTCCAGTCACTGGTCTGTTGCACAAATAATTTGCCATGGCGATGTGTATATTTGTACTAACTTGATGCCCAAGGCTAAATCATAACGAAATGTTTTTACTCACTTATTTCTTCATATATTTTCTTACATACTTTTCAGGTGGCACAAATTACCAGTGCATTAATCAATTATGGTAACAAAAAGTTCAGACTCTTGAATTAAAGCAACCATGGTAACGGATAAGATATCCCACACCCAAAAACTCTTCACTCCCATTTTGATAAATGTGGCAAAAGACGAAACTCTGATTCAAAGCTAGCTGAAAATAATGACAAATAACAATTTAGATTAATAGGGCAACAGAAAGCATTAAAAAAAATCATTTTATGGCATAAGCTGATAAGTAGATAAATGCATAAAATCGAAACGCGCACCGCAAATGGTTGCTGTGATCAATCGAAACATGTAACATCTCAAAATTGAGGGAAAAAATATTTATGGAACTTACCCCTAAATATGGGCCCTGCTCCTCCTCCATCTCTTCTGATCCAATGTCAGACATCTTGCTGAGTTTTCACACACCCGACACGCAACAAAACAGAAGACTGAGGAGTTGATACAGATGTGCTTCGGCACGCGATGGTAAGGTGCGAGAATGCACAACACCAAACTAACTTGGAAGCCGTCACCAGGCAACAGCACCAGCGCCACCTGACATATCCGGAAAGACAATTTTGCACAGGTGAATAATCTCCCTTCTGAACTTTCGCTTTCGCACATGACTGTTTTATTCGTCGTCAGCATCGCACGCTAATGGTTGTGGGTTCGAGTCCCGGGGTGTACTATATTAAAACTGGCCATTACACTGTCCCGTCTTAATATCATTGTTGTTCTGGTGGTGTCAGTGTAGGATTAGATACATTAAAACTGGCCATCACACCGTCCCATCTTAATATCATTGTTGTTCTGGTGGTGTCAGTATAGGGTTAGATACATTAAAACTGGCCATCACACTGTCCCATCTTAATATCATTGTTGTTCTGGTGGTGTCAGTGTAGGATTAGATACATTAAAACTGGCCATCACACTGTCCCATCTTAATATCATTGTTGTTCTGGTGGTGTCAGTATAGGATTAGATACATTAAAACTGGCCATCACACTGTCCCATCTTAATATCATTGTTGTTCTGGTGGTGTCAGTATAGGATTAGATACATTAAAACTGGCCATCACACTGTCCCATCTTAATATCATTGTTGTTCTGGTGGTGTCAGTATAGGATTAGATACATTAACATTGGCCATCACACTGTCCCATCTTAACATCATTGTTGTTCTGGTGGTGTCAGTATAGGATTAGATACATTAAAACTGGCCATCACACTGTCCCATCTTAATTAATATCATTGTTGTTCTGGTGGTGTCAGTATAGGATTAGATACATTAAAACTGGCCATCACACTGTCCCATCTTAATTAATATCATTGTTGTTCTGGTGGTGTCAGTATAGGATTAGATACATTAAAACTGGCCATCACACTGTCCCATCTTAATTAATATCATTGTTATAATGCTACCAATTTTGAAGAACAAGGTCCCCCAACAGTGTAAAAATCGCTACTCACAGTTCCGTAGCTTTCGATGGCGTTCTCGCCATCTTCGTCAGCGCTCTAATGCTGTCTGCGTGAATCTCTACTCAGATCTCGCGAACATGGGATGAACCCAGTTCACGAGATCGAATCAGAGAATGGTACACCGGGGGCAGGGTGTAACGGCCCCGGTCCCTGTTGAGCGGGGGGTTGGTGGCTGCGATGTAGATGGCCTCCTTGACTCCTCGCTGGAACCACTTATTTTCTCTGTCCAGGATGTTGACATTGTCCGCACTGAATTGATGTTTTTTCGGCGTGTAGGTGAGCTCCTACTGGAGAAGAGTCCCTCTTGTGTTCTGTTAGTCTCTTCTGAAGGGGCGTTCAGTTTCACCGACATAATGTTGGTTACAGTCCTGGCAGTCTATTCTGTAATATAATGCCAGCTTTGTCGAGTTTGCTGGTTTTGTCCTTGGGGGTGACCAGCTGGCTGCGTATGGTGTTGGAAGGTTTGGAATGTACAGCCACCCCCAGTTTTCTGATCTTTCTGGACAGAGCGTCACTCACACCTCCTACGTATGGGATGGTGATGTGTCCCTTGCGCTGGTGTTGTTTCACTGGCTGTTGGGATGCGGTGTTGGATTTCCTGCCTCCCGGGCTGTTCCAGGCCCACTTTTTGTAGCCCGAGATGGTGAGCACTTTTTTCAGGTGGTTTGTCTCCTTGTCTTTTGCCTCTTGGGTACTGCATATGGTGTTAGCTCTGTGGGTAAGGGTTCGAATCACTCCCAGTTTGTGTTCAAGGGCTGGTGGCTGTCGAACTGTAAATATTGGTCCGTATGAGTTGGTTTACGGTAGACCGAGAAGGATAGAATGCCATCAGTTCTGGTGATGGGGGTGTCCAGCATGGCTATGGAGTTGTTCTGTTCCACTTCCCTCGTGAATTTGATGGCTGGGTGTTGGTTGTTCAGATGTTCTGTGAACTGTTCGACCAGTTGCTGGGGGAGGATAGTCATGGTGTCGTCTACGTAGCGCCCCCAGTATCGTGGTGGGGAGTGGAAAGAAGCCAATGCTTTCTCTTCAAAATCCTCCATGAACAGGTTGGCTACTATTGGGCTTACTGGGAGCCCATGGCTGCTCCTTCTTTTTGTTGGTAGAATTCACCTTGGAAGGTGAAGTAGGTGGTGGTGAGGCAGCAGGACAAGAGTTCACATACGTCGTCCACTGTGAGAGATGTACGTTGGTGGAGGGTTTGGTCGTTTTGTAACCTTCGACGTATGATCTCTATGCTTTCTTTCACTGGTACGCTGGTAAATAGGGCAGAGACATCATATGACACAAGGAGTTCATCATGAGCGAGGGTGTAGTTACTCAGTTTTTCCACTAGGTCAGCACTGTTGTGGATGTGATGATCTGTGTGTCCTACGAGAGGTAATAGGATGTCCGCCACAAATCTAGCCGTCTCATACATGATGGAACCTCTGGATGCGACTATGGGACGGAGGGGGACTTCTTTCTTGTGGACTTTGGGTAGACCATAGAACTTGGGGACGTCGGACACAGTTGGGTATAATTTCCTGTACTGTTCTAATGACAGGCGGTCCGTCTCTTTCAGGCGTTTCAGTGTGTCTTTCAGTTTGTTGGAAAACTTGGAAGTAGGATCTTTCTTGAGGCGTTCATATGTTGTAGTATCTTCCAGAAGTTTGCTTGCCTTCTCATAGTACATGGGTCTAGGCATGATGACTGTGGCACGACCTTTGTCAGCTGGTAGGATCATCGTGGCGTGTTCGTTCTTTAAATCCGCCAGAGCCCGTCTTTGGTCCGGTGTTAAGTTGGATTTCGGTAGTTTGGCCTGTTTCATGATTCTGACACAGTCTGATCTTAAGTGTGTGGCTTCTTCTGAATTAGGGCCAATATACCTGCAAGCTGTTTCAATGCTTGTGATGAGGTCTACCACTGGAAGCTTGTTAGGGGCTACGGCGAAATTTAGTCCTTTCTCTAGTACTTCCTGTTCTGGTTTAGTGAGTTGGCGATCTGATAGATTGATCACCCACCTCTCTTTGGTCTTTCTTTTTGTTTCTTCCGGTACAGGTGTAATCTCGCTTTTGTCATTCTGTTGTCTCCTGTTGTTTTTTGGTGCTAGAAGTTCGAATTTCTTTCGATGGCGTTGGCGTACTTTGTCCCATTCTATTCGTCGTGTGTTGTTTAGCCACTCTTTGATTTCGGAGAGCATAGCATCTGGTAGTGTGCTAGAGCTCAGTCTTTCCTCGAGGTCTTGGATTTTCCCTTCCAGACAAGTGATGCGGTGTTGATTTGCTTGATGCGTTCGTTCATGAGTGCTCGTTGTGCCTGATTGATGATATTATTTGCTGCTGTTCCTTTCATCGAAGTTTTGATTTTTAGGCTGGTGGGAAAGACGCCGTGATGTTTGCAGTGCAGTGTGAAGTGTAGATGGTTCCTGAACTTCGCTAGGGAGCGGTGTAATTTCTCTGATTCACGAAAGGTAGTGATGATCGTCCGATCGTAATCGCGAATGAGACGTAGGGGAAGTTTCAACAGAGAAAATAAGTGGTTCCAGCGAGGAGTCAAGGAGGCCATCTACATCGCAGCCACCAACCCCCCGCTCAACAGGGACCGGGCCGTTACACCCTGCCCCCGGTGTACCATTCTCTGATTCGATCTCGTGAACTGGGTTCATCCCATGTTCGCGAGATCTGAGTAGAGATTCACGCAGACAGCATTAGAGCGCTGACGAAGATGGCGAGAACGCCATCGAAAGCTACGGAACTGTGAGTAGCGATTTTTACACTGTTGGGAGACCTTGTTCTTCAAAATTGGTAGCATTATGTCTACCCCCCAACTGTTGAAACTTCCCCCCTAAATATCATTGTTGTTCTAGTGGTGTCAGGATAGGATTAGATACATTAAAACTGGCCATCACACTGTCCCATCTTAATATCATTGTTGTTCTAGTGGTGTCAGTATAGGATTAGATAATCCCCACTTCCCTCACTTCCCTGGGATGGTTATCCCCGTCGGCCATATCACCTGAGGTGGGTGTCGACGTAAAAACTGAACCGAACCAAACCAAGTAGCGAACGTGTTTATAACGAGAATAGATCACTTTCGGACTGTTGGTCTGTTAGCTTGTATTCTCTGTTTTTTCTTCTCGGGTTGAATTTACAAATTTGGAGGCAGAACTCCATACAGCATACAGACACACATAATGACATTTTATACATTTTTTAGTTTAGTTTAGTTTAGCAATAGGGACATAACACATTAGCCGTTTGGCTATTTCAAGTCTCATCATTTTTATTTTTATTTTCAAACACACGTAGCCAAGGTTTGTCGTACGCCCAGTTTTTTTGATTCATTCATCATATTCGTATTTAAGTTCAATGTAATGTTTCCAATGGTCATTGGAGGTTCAAAAATGAACGTCGAGATCTAAGTATATGTCAACATCCTTTTATGATTTTTTTTCTCAAACTATATCTTTTTCTTTATGTTACAGATGTCTGTTTATGTGTGACTGACAGAAAGAGAATGAAAGACAGAAGACTAGAAGTATGATGTAAACTCTGTGTGTGTGTGTGTGGTGTGTGTGTGTGGTGTGTGTGTGTGTGTGTGTGTGTGTGTATGTGTGTGTGTGTGTGTGTGTGTGTGTGTGTGTGTGTGTGTGTGTGTGTGTAATTGCGTGTTCTATGTGTTTTCCCCAATCACACACAACCATCCATATCCATTCAGTCACCTCATCCACTTCTGCAAACAATACAGCAGATTGACAAATCTTGAACTTAGCTGGTAAAGACCAATGAACACTTATAATATATATCAATCTAATCACATCATAATGTTCAACAGTAATGAAACAGTAAGCTGATATTTCAATATTTTATAACTAATCAGGAATCAGTTCACCTCTATCCATCCGGATCAACAAACACAAGAGAAATAAATGTTCATACTTATTTTGCTTACCAGTGCTTCAAATCGCCCTTCACACACACACACATCGCTTTTTAGATGAAACTGTTAAGCAGTGGTCTGTGTGCGAATGCATTTCTATTTGTGCTTAACGATGAGCATACACAGGCATAACTGTCAGATTAGCACTTTTTTGGTGATATTATGTATGTGTATGTCTCTTTTTTTAATTGCATGATTTAAATTTATAATGCAGTCTGTTACATTCATTGTACCGAGAATTTTAGTTGATTTTACTGTAAATATTGAACATCAGTTTTGTGGACGTTCATTGTAACAAGAGTTTTAGTCTGTTTCATTGTATATATAAATATGAATTTGAATATGAATAAAGTATTCTAACCCTTTGAAAAAAAGAATGTTCAACGTCCAATCAATTATTCAGTTCAGCCACCCTTTCTTCCCAAACAGTTCCCTCACAAGGAATCCTTCACTGTACAAACATCTGGACAGCTCACTACATATATTTAAATCTCACGGCGTCGAAATCCTTGTTCTGCCTTCAGTTCATCACTGTATATAATTATAAACATGTATTTCTTCCGATGACACAATTTTCCCTGTTGCAAAGACGAGTTCAGTTCATGTTCATTTCTCACAGTTAATTAATAGTTTAAATGCTTTCAGGTAACTAACTCTCCGTTACCACAAATCCTAGGGAGCAGGACAAATCACATAGGCGTCATTAACTGGACACGCTCAGGTACACAGAGAGTCCTAACAGCTCAGGACCAGGGCTGGACCAGGTATCCACCCCTCAAACCGGACTTTTATACAAATGTGGCTTCCTCGTGAACCAAACAGATCAGACAGGTCTCCAAGTCTCAAGCCCGCACAGTTAGGCCTAACCGTATTCCTTGTTACATCTATTTTTGATCTATTTTTCGTCATGATGATGACGTTCAGGAGAATGCCGTCATCAATGACGTGCCAGCGAAAGAACAAGGTGATCATTCCACAATTCAGACAAGGACTAGCAGGGCTGAGTTAAACATGGCTATAGATCTATTCTATATATAAAGACTGTAGATCTATTCTATATATAAAGGCTATAGATCTATTCTATATATAAAGGCTATAGATCTATTCTATATATAAAGGCTATAGATCTATTCTATATATAAAGGCTATAGATCTATTCTATATATAAAGGCTATAGATCTGTTCTATATATAAAGGCTATAGATCTATTCTATATATAAAGGCTATAGATCTATTCTATATATAAAGGCTATAGATCTATTCTATATATAAAGGCTATAGATCTATTCTATATATAAAGGCTATAGATCTATTCTATATATAAAGGCTATAGATCTATTCTATATATAAAGGCTATAGATCTATTCTATATATAAAGGCTATAGATCTATTCTATATATAAAGACTATAGATCTATTCTATATATATATAAAGGCTATAGATCTGTTCTATATATATATAAAGGCTATAGATCTATTCTATATATAAAGGCTATAGATCTATTCTATATATATATAAAGGCTATAGATCTATTCTATATATAAAGGCTATAGATCTATTCTATATATAAAGGCTATAGATCTGTTCTATATATATATAAAGGCTATAGATCTATTCTATATATAAAGGCTATAGATCTATTCTATATATATATAAAGGCTATAGATCTATTCTATATATATATAAAGGCTATAGATCTGTTCTATATATATATAAAGGCTATAGATCTGTTCTATATATATATAAAGGCTATAGATCTATTCTATATATAAAGGCTATAGATCTGTTCTATATATATATAAAGGCTATAGATCTGTTCTATATATAAAGGCTATAGATCTGTTCTATATATATATAAAGGCTATAGATCTATTCTATATATAAAGGCTATAGATCTGTTCTATATAATATATAAAGGCTATAGATCTATTCTATATATAAAGGCTATAGATCTGTTCTATATATATATAAAGGCTATAGATCTATTCTATATATAAAGGCTATAGATCTATTCTATATATAAAGGCTATAGATCTGTTCTATATATATATAAAGGCTATAGATCTATTCTATATATAAAGGCTATAGATCTATTCTATATATAAAGGCTATAGATCTGTTCTATATATATATAAAGGCTATAGATCTATTCTATATATAAAGGCTATAGATCTGTTCTATATATATATAAAGGCTATAGATCTATTCTATATATAAAGGCTATAGATCTGTTCTATATATAAAGGCTATAGATCTATTCTATATATAAAGGCTATAGATCTATTCTATATATAAAGGCTATAGATCTATTCTATATATAAAGGCTATAGATCTATTCTATATATAAAGGCTATAGATCTGTTCTATATATAAAGGCTATAGACCTATTCTATATATAAAGGCTATAGATCTATTCTATATATAAAGGCTATAGATCTATTCTATATATAAAGGCTATAGATCTATTCTATATATAAAGGCTATAGATCTATTCTATATATAAAGGCTATAGATCTATTCTATATATAAAGGCTATAGATCTATTCTATATATACCCTAAGAAGAAGGACGAAGAGAATTATAAGAAGGAAAGAAAGGGATGTAGATCTGTTCTATATGCAGAATATAGAATGAACCAAATCACCTTCTTATAGTAGTAGTAGTAGTAGTAGTAGTAGTAGTAGTAGTAGTAGTAGTAGTAGTAGTAGTAGTAGTATTAGGGACTGGCTTTCAATGGCCTAGGCCTTGCGGCCTATTTACGTCCCCTCTTTCTCAACTATTTGTAATACAGGTGTTAAAATGCGCATTTTCTTTTTGTTTGCATAAGCCTAATCAGGCCTTTAATCATCATAATCGATGAAAAGTTCTTTGAATTTTGGAATTTCGTCCAAAAAATTCTTGAATTTGTTAGTATCTTGTGCAAATTTTATGTTAGTTGGGAGTTTATTCCACAAAGGGGCTACTCGATGTGAAAAAGAAACTTTTCTTGTGTTAGTGCGACAGTGCTGAATAAATATCTTTCCTTCCTTGTTTCTTGTGATATTAATAATAATAATAATAATAATAATAATTACAACATTTATATAGCGCAAAATCTTGATAAAATCAAATCTAAGCGCTGTGAAACAGAAAAGAGTGAGTCAACACAAATATTATCAACTCCATTAAATATCTTATATGTTTGAATAAGGTCACCTCTTGTCCTTCTGCCTTTAAGTGAGTGTAATTTCAAATACTTCAATCGTTCTGCTTAAGATTTATCTTTGCATTCTTTTAATAGCTTTGTTGCTATATAAAACAATGTGAAAATGATAACGGCGCATTTGTCACACTTTACGACAATCAAACATCAACGATCAATGTGGTCACACAAATGACATCAACTTTACACACAAAACAAGTATCGTTCACAAACGTACAACATATAAGATATAAAACGTATATGACAATATTATAAACAATGAATATTTTATTGTGTACATCAACATTTAAAAACATGCCATGAAGATTAAAAACAACAACAACAACAACAACAAAACAAAAACAAACAAGCAAACAAACAAGCAAGCAAACAAACAAACAAACAAACAAAAAAACGTTTTCTACGAGGAGGACATAGGCATATAGTTGTTCCCCTGAGCATTAAAAATGAACAAGTGAAAGTTTATTTTGGCATTATACTATTCAATTTTGAATCTCAGATTTAGCGTTCTTTGTAAAGTGTGAACATTCGGAACACATTTGTCAACTTTGCGTTTACAGATAAATGGTTTTGCAAACATTAGCATAAGATCAAATATTCTATCTGTTTTCACATTTTGATCAACACTGAACAACACTGGGTTTCGTGTGATTTTGATGTTGAAGGTGTTTCCGCATTTTTCGTTGATTGGTTTTTCTGTTGAGTTCCAAAATTTAGGGACATTTTAAGTGTCTAGATGGAGTGAAAAATAAAGGGCTGAAGTTAAATAGCAAGAAGACTGAAGTCATGGTAATCAATAAAACAAACAAACAAACAAAACACCCCCCACCAAAAAACAAAACAAAACAAAAAAAAACCCCAACACACACAACAAAACAAAACAGAACAAACAAACAAACAAGCAAACAAACCAAACAAAACACCCCCCACCAAAAAACAAAACAAAAAAACAACAACAAAAAAACCCCAACACACAGCAAAACAAAACAGAACAAACAAACAACAACAGCAGCAACAACAACAACAAAACCACGAGATCCCCTTATGCAAAATAACAGCAAATGGCACAACGTTGAGACAGGTTGATAAGTTTAAATATCTGTGAACGGTCATCTCACCAGACGGTAGATACACATCAGAAATAGCCAGCAGATTCGGCCAAGCCAAATCAGCATTCAAGAAACTGAAAAGCATTCTTACCAATAATTGCCTATCAATTAACATTTGGAAGAAAGTTCTCGAATGTTACGTAGAATCGATAATGGCATACGGTTGTGAGGCATGGACAGTCAACACGCAAAGTCAGAACAAAATTGAGGCAACTGAGATGTGGTTTCTAAGAAGAATGTTGAGAGCTCCATGGACAGCAAAGAAAACAAAACGAGACAGTCTTGAAGGAGGCAGACACAAGAAGATCATTAATATAAAGGATTACGAAAAAAACAGCAACATTTACAGGCGATTTTATGAGGAAAGAGGAATTAGAGCGTCTGGTCACAACCAGAAAGGTGGAGGGAAAGAGAACAACAGGTAGACCCAGAGAAAAAATAATGGACGGACTTGCAGGGTGGCTGAGGGCAGTGAGGGTGGAAGATGCACTTGCAGTGACTTCTGTCTTGGTTATATTGCTGTGAATATATATATCTTTGTATATATTCAAAACAATATAACCAAAATAGAGCCTTAGTTTAAATGTATCAGTTTTTTCAATAGGTGTATACTTGCTTGACAATGTGGACTAAATAATCTGATTTAGATTATGGATCTAACACAAGATGACAAGACAGTGACTCACCTGATAATATACAGCGCCTGTTGACTCGCACCACTGAGTGTTACTCGGACATTAAGAACTGGATGACACACAATAGACTTCAGCTTAATGACGACAAAACAGAAGCTATCCTCATTGGCACCCGTCAGAAACTTTCTCAGCTGCCTCCTCTTTCTCTCCCATTATGTAACACATCAGTCCCAATTTCTGATTCAGCTAAAAACCTTGGTGTCTGCATTGACTCTACCCTCTCCATGAACAACTTTGTTTCTCAAACTGCCTGATCCTGCTACTATCATCTCCATCGTATAAGGCTGATCAGGAAGTATCTCTCTGTCGAAACAACTGCAAAACTCGTTCTCTCCTTCATAATGTCTCGCATTGACTATTGCAATTCACTCCTGTCTGGTCTTCCTGCCTCCACCATTCACATCCTACAGCGCATTCAAAACAATGCTGTACGCCTTGTACTCAAAAAGAAAAAAGCTGACCACATATCTCCTCTCCTGGCACAACTTCACTGGCTCCCTGTATCAAAGCGCATACAGTACAAACTAGACACCATGTGCTACAAA
>JAPXFY010000034.1:1371615-1379115 GCA_030674185.1 Monoplex corrugatus
AAATGCTACCTCGGTGGAGGCGTCTACCAGCGCATACGTACATTGGGGCTGTGTAGCAAGCCCCGCACTGCGCGATCCTGCCGTGGTGGACGTCTCCACCGTCTTTGGCACAACCTGCCTCCTGCCCGACGCCACTTTTCGTCTCCTGCTTCTTCTTCTCCTCCACTGCCCCTGCCCTTGACCTCGCTGCTGCAAGCTTTGTCTCCTCCTCTGCCGTCTTCGCCTTCGCCTTCTGTCCTGATGGTGCCGCCTTCGCCTTCTGTCCCGCCGGTGCCGCTCTCGCCTTCTGTCCCGTTGGTGCCGCCTTCGTCGCCACCTCAGCCGCCACCATATGACTGTGATAGGCTGAAACTATGCCTTTTTAATGCTCAGTCGGCATGCACTGGTGACAAAGCCGATGTTATTGCTGACTTTGTCGCAGATGAGCATGTTGACATTGCTTTTATCACGGAGACATGGCTTAACCCCCTTGGTCACGAACCTATACTTGCTAGCCTCACTCCGAGTGGTTACAGGCTTGCTTCTTTCCATCGCTCATCCCGAGGTGGCGGTATCGCCATCCTCTACAACGACTCACTCCTTTCCCGCCTATCTTTCTCGCAGTCTCTGCCTTTCTCCCATCCTTCTTTCGAGCACGTTGAAGTATCCTTCCAATCCACCCCTCACCCCATCACCTTCTCCTGTGTCTATCGACCCCCACCTAGCTCTGCCAACAAACTCACCACATCCATGTTTCTCTCTGACTTTGACCAATTGCTTGACCACTACTGCCTCTTACCTGGAAATCTCATCATTCTAGGTGATATCAATGTCCACTATGACAACACTCACCGTTATGACACAAGACATATCATCAACTCTCTGTCCAATCATAATATGACTCAACACATTTCTGAACCAACCCATCAAAAAGGTCACATTCTTGACTGGATCATTTCTCGTGATCATCACAATTCCGCTACTGACAACTGCTTAGTTCTTTCTACCCGTCTAACTTCAGCCCTTCCATCTGACCACTCTGCAATTCTCTGTTCTCTCGACATTTCTCCTCCTTCCCGTACCATGCGCACAGTGACTCGACGCAATCTCAAATCTATCGACCTCTCCACATTTTCATCTGATGCCTCCCGTCTCCTTTCTGAAAAGTCACATAACCTTGCCGATGAATTCTATACTACTCTCCACCATCTTCTGGACACTCATGCTCCAGCCACAACCCGTCTTTTACCTGACCGCCCCCCTACCCCCTGGCTCACTCATGAGATTGCCTGTGCAAAACGTGCCCGCCGCAGAGCAGAGCGCCGCTGGCGCAAATCCAAACTCACTGTACACAGGCAACTTTTCCAAGCCTCTAAAACAAAAGTATCCACCCTCATTGCATCAGCAAAAACAAGCTATTTCCAAACCAAAATCCTGAATGCCTCTTCTTCAAAAGAACTCTTTACAACCATGAATCATCTCCTTGGCACACGAAAAGATTTACCTCTCCCAACAAAACATACAAATGAAGAACTCCCATCTGTATTCTCCAACTATTTCACCACCAAAATACAAACTCTTCGTGACAGGCTTGACAGGACACCCTGTCAACCATGCCCACCTGACCCTTCCTTCTCTGGCACACCTCTTACTACTTTTACCCCAGTCTCACAAGAAGAAATTCTCAACACAATCAGATCCATGTCGTTCAAAACCTGCGAACTGGATCCTCTTCCAGGTTCTGTCTACGCCGACTGTCTCCCTACTCTCCTCCCATTCATCACTGACATCATCAACACTTCTCTTCAAACTGGAATTGTCCCAGATTCTTTCAAGTCTGCTATTGTTCACCCTCTCCTCAAGAAACACAATTTAGATCCAAATGAACTGAAAAATTACCGGCCTATCTCTAATCTCTCTTTCTTGTCAAAACTCCTTGAAAAAGTCGTCCTCAACCAGCTGAACTCTCACCTGTCTGCCAACAATCTCCTCAATCCTTTCCAGTCAGCCTACCGCCAGTGCCATAGCACTGAAACTGCCCTACTACACATTCTCAACAATCTCCTCCTTGCAACTGATACTGGCAAAGTCTCTCTCCTCACACTCCTTGATCTGTCTGCAGCCTTTGATACCATTGATCATGGTATTCTCCTTTCTAGACTTCATCATACTTTTGGCATCTCTGACATTGCTCTGTCTTGGTTCACTTCATACCTATCAAACAGAAAACAAACCGTTCTCATCAATGGCACTTACTCTCAACCTGCATACCTGACCTGTGGTGTTCCACAAGGATCTGTCCTTGGCCCTGTTCTTTTCACTCTTTACACCTCCCCCCTGTCCACCATCACCAACTCCCATTCTATAAAACACCACTTCTATGCTGATGACACCCAACTTCAAGACAGTGACTCACCTGATAATATACAGCGCCTGTTGACTCGCACCACTGAGTGTTACTCGGACATTAAGAACTGGATGACACATAATAGACTTCAGCTTAATGACGACAAAACAGAAGCTATCCTCATTGGCACCCGTCAGAAACTTTCTCAGCTGCCTCCTCTTTCTCTCCCATTATGTAACACATCAGTCCCAATTTCTGATTCAGCTAAAAACCTTGGTGTCTGCATTGACTCTACCCTCTCCATGAACAACTTTGTTTCTCAAACTGCCAGATCCTGCTACTATCATCTCCATCGTATAAAGCTGATCAGGAAGTATCTCTCTGTCGAAACAACTGCAAAACTCGTTCTCTCCTTCATAATGTCTCGCATTGACTATTGCAATTCACTCCTGTCTGGTCTTCCTGCCTCCACCATTCACATCCTACAGCGCATTCAAAACAATGCTGCACGCCTTGTACTCAAAAAGAAAAAAGCTGACCACATATCTCCTCTCCTGGCACAACTTCACTGGCTCCCTGTATCAAAGCGCATACAGTACAAACTAGACACCATGTGCTACAAAAGCCTCAATAACGCAGCCCCCGATTACCTGTCAAGCCTACTTGAGATCTATGTTCCCTCACGTACCCTCCGCTCTGCCTCTGATCCTCTGACTCTTCGCTTTCCACGCACTAAGCTCAATACCTATGGTCCACGAGCCTTCTCTGTTTCTGGTCCACTCTCCTGGAACAAACTTCCTCTCTCAGTCCGTCAGCAACCTACTTTTGTCTCCTTCAAGTCCGCTCTCAAAACTCACCTTTTCTCTCCTGCATAAAATCCTAACCTCACTCAACCCTCCCCTCTGCAGCCTGTCTCCGCTCGGAGGGAATCACATGGTTATAATATATAATTGTATGCTATGCTCTCTATAATTTTCCATTGCTTTTATTCTTGCTTTTATTGCTTTTATTCTTTCTCCCCATTTATAGCCATGCGTGTGTGTGTGGGTGTGTGTGTGTGTGTGTGTGTGTGTGTCTGTATGTGTGCGTGCGTGTGTGTGCGAGCGTGCGTGCCTGCGTGTGTGTCTGCTTCAGCGCTTAGATTTGATTTTATCAAGATTTTGCGCTATATAAATATTGTAATTATTATTATTATTATAGTTCTCCACAAACATGTCTGAACTCTGGAGGTTAGAGTATGTCGCAGTTCTCCACAAACATGTCTGAACTCTGGAGGTTAGAGTATGTCGCAGTTCTCCACAAACATGTCTGAACTCTGGAGGTTAGAGTATGTCGCAGTTCTCCACAAACATGTCTGAACTCTGGAGGTTAGAGTATGTCGCAGTTCTCCACAAACATGTCTGAACTCTGGAGGTTAGAGTATGTCGCAGTTCTCCACAAACATGTCTGAACTCTGGTGGTTAGAGTATGTCGCAGTTCTCCACAAACATGTCTGAACTCTGGAGGTTAGAATATGTCGCAGTTCTCCACAAACATGTCTGAACTCTGGTGGTTAGAGTATGTCGCAGTTCTCCACAAACATGTCTGAACTCTGGAGGTTAGAGTATGTCGCAGTTCTCCACAAACATGTCTGAACTCTGGTGGTTAGAGTATGTCGCAGTTCTCCACAAACATGTCTGAACTCTGGAGATTAGAGTTTGTTGCAGTTCTCAACAAATATATTGAGAGTTGTTGCAGTTCTCACAAACATGTCTGAACTCTGGAGATTAGAGTTTGTTGCTGTTCTTTACAAACATTACTGAAGACTGGAGATTAGAGTTTGTTGCTGTTCTTTACAAACATGTCTTAAGTCTGAGTTAGAGTTTGTTGCTGTTCTTTACAAACAATACTGAAGACTGGAGATTAGAGTTTGTTGCTGTTCTTTACAAACATGTCTTAAGTCTGGGTTAGAGTTTGTTGCTGTTCTTTACAAACATGTCTTAAGTCTGGGTTAGAGTTTGTTGCTGTTCTTTACAAACATGTCTTAAGTCTGGGTTAGAGTTTGTTGCTGTTCTTTACAAACATGACTGAAGACTGGAGATTAGAGTTTGTTGCTGTTCTTTACAAACATGTCTTAAGTCTGGGTTAGAGTTTGTTGCAGTTCTCCACAAACATGTCTTAAGTCTGGGTTAGAGTTTGTTGCTGTTCTTTACAAACATGTCTTAAGTCTGGGTTAGAGTTTGTTGCTGTTCTTTACAAACATGTCTTAAGTCTGGGTTAGAGTTTGTTGCTGTTCTTTACAAACATGACTGAAGACTGGAGATTAGAGTTTGTTGCTGTTCTTTACAAACATGTCTTAAGTCTGGGTTAGAGTTTGTTGCTGTTCTTTACAAACATGTCTTAAGTCTGGGTTAGAGTTTGTTGCTGTTCTTTACAAACATGTCTTAAGTCTGGGTTAGAGTTTGTTGCAGTTCTCCACAAACATGTCTTAAGTCTGGGTTAGAGTTTGTTGCTGTTCTTTACAAACATGTCTTAAGTCTGGGTTAGAGTTTGTTGCTGTTCTTTACAAACATGTCTTAAGTCTGGGTTAGAGTTTGTTGCTGTTCTTTACAAACATGTCTTAAGTCTGGGTTAGAGTTTGTTGCTGTTCTTTACAAACATGTCTTAAGTCTGGGTTAGAGTTTGTTGCTGTTCTTTACAAACATGTCTTAAGTCTGGGTTAGAGTTTGTTGCTGTTCTTTACAAACATTTCTTAAGTCTGGGTTAGAGTTTGTTGCTGTTCTTTACAAACATGTCTTAAGTCTGGGTTAGAGTTTGTTGCTGTTCTTTACAAACATGTCTTAATTCTGGGTTAGAGTTTGTTGCTGTTCTTTACAAACATGACTGAAGATCTGGGTTAGAGTTTGTTGCTGTTCTTTACAAACATGTCTTAAGTCTGGGTTAGAGTTTGTTGCTGTTCTTTACAAACATGTCTTAAGTCTGGGTTAGAGTTTGTTGCTGTTCTTTACAAACATGTCTTAAGTCTGGGTTAGAGTTTGTTGCTGTTCTTTACAAACATCTTAAGTCTGGGTTAGAGTTTGTTGCTGTTCTTTACAAACATGTCTTAAGTCTGGGTTAGAGTTTGTTGCTGTTCTTTACAAACATGTCTTAAGTCTGGGTTAGAGTTTGTTGCTGTTCTTTACAAACATGTCTTAAGTCTGGGTTAGAGTTTGTTGCTGTTCTTTACAAACATGTCTTAAGTCTGGGTTAGAGTTTGTTGCTGTTCTCCACAAACATGTCTTAAGTCTGGGTTAGAGTTTGTTGCTGTTCTTTACAAACATGTCTTAAGTCTGGGTTAGAGTTTGTTGCTGTTCTTTACAAACATGTCTTAAGTCTGGGTTAGAGTTTGTTGCTGTTCTTTACAAACATGTCTTAAGTCTGGGTTAGAGTTTGTTGCTGTTCTTTACAAACATGTCTTAAGTCTGGGTTAGAGTTTGTTGCTGTTCTTTACAAACATGTCTGAAGTCTGGGTTAGAGTTTGTTGCTGTTCTTTACAAACATGTCTTAAGTCTGGGTTAGAGTTTGTTGCAGTTCTTTACAAACATGTCTTAAGTCTGGGTTAGAGTTTGTTGCTGTTTTTACAAACATGTACTTAAGCTGGGTTAGAGTTTGTTGCAGTTCTCACAAACATGTCTGAAGTCTGGGTCTAGAGTTTGTTGCAGTCTCCACAAACATGTCTGAAGTCTGGGTTAGAGTTTGTTGCAGTGCTTACAAAATGACTAAGTCTGGAGGTTAGGTTTGTTGCAGTTCTCCACAAACATGACTGAAGCCTGGAGGTCAATAATTTGTTGCAGCTCTCTATAAACATGTCTGAACTCTAGAGGTCAGAGTTTTTGCAGTGCTCTACAAATATGACTGAAGTCTGGAGGTTAGAGTTTGTTGCAGTTCTCCACAAACATGACTGAAGCCTGGAGGTATAATTTGTTGCAGTTTCCACAAACATGTCTGAAGCCTGGAGGTTAGAGTTTGTTGCAGTTCTCCACAAACATGACTGAATCTGGAGGTTAGAGTTTGTTGCAGTTCTCCACAAACATGTCTGAACTCTGGGGTTAGAGTATTGTTGCAGCTCTCCACAAACATGTCTGAACTCTGGAGGTTAGAGTATGTTGCAGTTCTCCACAAACATGTCTGAACTCTGGAGGATTAGAGTTTGTTGCAGTTCTCATAAATATTTGAATTTGTTGCAGTTCCCACAAACATGTCTGAACTCTGGGGTTAGAGTTTGTTGCAGTTCTCCACAAAATAGCTGAACTCTGAGGTTAAGTTTGTTGCAGTTCTCCACAAACATGTCTGAACTCTGGAGATTAGAGTTTGTTGCAGTTCTCAATAAATATATTGAATTTGTTGCAGTTCCCACAAACATGTCTGAACTCTGGGGATTAAAGTTTGTTGCAGTTCTCCACAAATTCTGAACTGAGATTAGAGTTTGTTGCAGTTCTCAATAAATTAAATTGTTGCAGTTCTCACAAATGCTGAACTCTGGAGGTTAGAGTTTGTTGCAGTTCTCACAAAAATATTGAATTCGGTAATTTGTTGGGAGTTCTCCACAAACATGTCTGAACTCTGGATATAAGGTTTGTTGCAGCTCTCCCAAATATGTCTGAACCTGGTGATTAGAGTTTGTTGCAGTTCTCAACAACATATACTTAGTAAGTTTGTTGCAGTTCTCCACAAAATGTCTGAACTCTAAGGTTAGAGTTTGTTGCAGTTCTTCACAAACATGTCTGAATTAGTAGTCTAAGTTTGTTTGCAGTTCTCCACAAACATGTCTGAAGTTGAGTTTGTTGCAGCTCTCCCAAAATGTGACTGTAGGTTAAGTTGTTGCAGCTCTCCACAAACAGTCTGTAGTTAGAGTTGTTGCAGCTCTAAACATGTCTGTATAGGTTTGTTGCAGCTCTCACAAACATGTCTGAAGCCTAAAATGGTTTAGAGTTTGTTGCAGCTCTCACAAACATGTCTGTAGTTAGAGTTTGTTTCAGCTCTCCACAAACATGTCTGAGGTTAGTTTGTTGCAGCTCTCCACAAACATGTCTGTAGGTTAGAGTTTGTTTCAGCTCTCCACAAACATGTCTGTAGGTTAGAGTTTGTTTCAGCTCTCCACAAACATGTCTGTAGGTTAGAGTTTGTTCAGCTCTCCACAAACATGTCTGTAGGTT
>JAPXFY010000034.1:1391615-1401615 GCA_030674185.1 Monoplex corrugatus
ATCAGTTACGTTGTTTACAAACCGAACGGCAAGGTGGGGAGATGACAAAACCCGGGACACAGCCACACAACGCGCACCAACCAGGTCCAGCCCAGTCTCCTGACCAAGAGAGAATGGAAGACCCCCTCTCTCGCCCCGCTCTGGTCTTCATCTCTGTTTTAGCAGCCCCCCCCCCCCCCTCTGCCACCAGCTTGTGAAGCTGTCAGCAGGACCGTTATTACTGTTATTTTTGTTTAAAGCCCAACCGGCTGGGTAGAGCCATATCAGGGCTATAAGTGTTTCAAAACATACACAAAATTTTAACAGGAGAAGAAGAAAGAATAAAGAAAAAGAAACTTCAGTATACAAGTCAATACATTCACGCACATAATCTAAGATGTCCCTGGTGTTGACCACTCCGTCCATAAGAAGATGTCCCTGGTGTTGACCACTCTGTCCATAAGGAGATGTCCCTGGTGTTGACCACTCTGTCCATAAGGAGATGTCCCTGGTGTTGACCACTCTGTCCATAAGATGTCCCTGGTGTTGACCACTCTGTCCATAAGGAGATGTCCCTGGTGTTGACCACTCTGTCCATAAGATGTCCCTGGTGTTGACCACTCTGTCCATAAGGAGATGTCCCTGGTGTTGACCACTCCGTCCATAAGGAGATGTCCCTGGTGTTGACCACTCTGTCCATAAGGAGATGTCCCTGGTGTTGACCACTCTGTCCATAAGGTGTCCCTGGTGTTGACCACTCCGTCCATAAGGAGATGTCCCTGGTGTTGACCACTCTGTCCATAAGATGTCCCTGGTGTTGACCACTCTGTCCATAAGGAGATGTCCCTGGTGTTGACCACTCCGTCCATAAGGAGATGTCCCTGGTGTTGACCACTCTGTCCATAAGGAGATGTCCCTGGTGTTGACCACTCTGTCCATAAGGTGTCCCTGGTGTTGACCACTCCGTCCATAAGGAGATGTCCCTGGTGTTGACCACTACGTCCATAAGGAGATGTCCCTGGTGTTGACCACTCTGTCCATAAGGAGATGTCCCTGGTGTTGACCACTCCGTCCATAAGGAATGTCCCTGGTGTTGACCACTCCGTCCATAAGGAGATGTCCCTGGTGTTGACCACTCTGTCCATAAGGAGATGTCCCTGGTGTTGACCACTCCGTCCATAAGGGATGTCCCTGGTGTTGACCACTCTGTCCATAAGGAGATGTCCCTGGTGTTGACCACTCTGTCCATAAGGAGATGTCCCTGGTGTTGACCACTCCGTCCATAAGGAGATGTCCCTGGTGTTGACCACTCCGTCCATAAGATGTCCCTGGTGTTGACCACTACGTCCATAAGATGTCCCTGGTGTTGACCACTCTGTCCATAAGGAGATGTCCCTGGTGTTGACCACTCTGTCCATAAGGAGATGTCCCTGGTGTTGACCACTCCGTCCATAAGGGATGTCCCTGGTGTTGACCACTCTGTCCATAAGATGTCCCTGGTGTTGACCACTCTGTCCACAAGATGTCCCTGGTGTTGACCACTCTGTCCATAAGATGTCCCTGGTGTTGACCACTCTGTCCATAAGGAGATGTCCCTGGTGTTGACCACTCTGTCCATAAGATGTCCCTGGTGTTGACCACTCTGTCCATAAGGAGATGTCCCTGGTGTTGACCACTCTGTCCATAAGATGTCCCTGGTGTTGACCACTCTGTCCATAAGGAGATGTCCCTGGTGTTGACCACTCTGTCCATAAGGAGATGTCCCTGGTGTTGACCACTCCGTCCATAAGGGGATGTCCCTGGTGTTGACCACTACGTCCATAAGGAGATGTCCCTGGTGTTGACCACTACGTCCATAAGGAGATGTCCCTGGTGTTGACCACTACGTCCATAAGATGTCCCTGGTGTTGACCACTACGTCCATAAGATGTCCCTGGTGTTGACCACTACGTCCATAAGATGTCCCTGGTGTTGACCACACTCGTCCATAAGGAGATGTCCCTGGTGTTGACCACTACGTCCATAAGGAGATGTCCCTGGTGTTGACCACTACGTCCATAAGGAGATGTCCCTGGTGTTGACCACTACGTCCATAAGATGTCCCTGGTGTTGACCACTACGTCCATAAGATGTCCCTGGTGTTGACCACTACGTCCATAAGGAGATGTCCCTGGTGTTGACCACTACGTCCATAAGGAGATGTCCCTGGTGTTGACCACTACGTCCATAAGATGTCCCTGGTGTTGACCACTACGTCCATAAGATGTCCCTGGTGTTGACCACTACGTCCATAAGATGTCCCTGGTGTTGACAACTTCGTCCATAAGGAGATGTCCCTGGTGTTGACCACTACGTCCATAAGATGTTCGTGGTGTTGACCACTCTGTCCATAAGATGTCCCTGGTGTTGACCACTACGTCCATAAGATGTCCCTGGTGTTGACCACTTCGTCCATAAGGAGATGTCCCTGGTGTTGACCACTACGTCCATAAGATGTCCCTGGTATTGACCACTACGTCCATAAGATGTCCCTGGTGTTGACCACTCTGTCCATAAGATGTCCCTGGTGTTGACCACTACGTCCATAAGGAGATGTCCCTGGTGTTGACCACTACGTCCATAAGGAGATGTCCCTGGTGTTGACCACTCTGTCCATAAGATGTCCCTGGTGTTGACCACTACGTCCATAAGATGTCCCTGGTGTTGACCACCACGTCCATAAGGAGATGTCCCTGGTGTTGATCACTACGTCCATAAGGAGATGTCCCTGGTGTTGACCACTCTGTCCATAAGATGTCCCTGGTGTTGACCACTACGTCCATAAGGAGATGTCCCTGGTGTTGACCACTATGTCCATAAGATGTCCCTGGTGTTGACCACTACGTCCATAAGGAGATGTCCCTGGTGTTGACCACTATGTCCATAAGATGTCCCTGGTGTTGACCACTACGTCCATAAGGAGATGTCCCTGGTGTTGACCACTCTGTCCATAAGGAGATGTCCCTGGTGTTGACCACTCTGTCCATAAGGACGTGTCCCTGGTGTTGACCACTACGTCTATAAGGAGATGTCCCTGGTGTTGACCACTCTGTCCATAAGGAGATGCCCCTGGTGTTGACCACTACGTCCATAAGGAGATGTCCCTGGTGTTGACCACTATGTCCATAAGATGTCCCTGGTGTTGACCACTATGTCCATAAGATGTCCCTGGTGTTGACCACTACGTCCATAAGGAGATGTCCCTGGTGTTGACCACTCTGTCCATAAGGACGTGTCCCTGGTGTTGACCACTACGTCTATAAGGAGATGTCCCTGGTGTTGACCACTACGTCCATAAGGAGATGCCCCTGGTGTTGACCACTACGTCCATAAGGAGATGTCCCTGGTGTTGACCATTACGTCCATAAGGAGATGTCCCTGGTGTTGACCACTCTGTCCATAAGGAGATGCCCCTGGTGTTGACCACTCTGTCCATAAGGAGATGCCCCTGGTGTTGACCATTACGTCCATAAGGAGATGTCCCTGGTGTTGACCACTCTGTCCATAAGGAGATGCCCCTGGTGTTGACCACTACGTCCATAAGTAGATGCCCCTGGTGTTGACCACTACGTCCATAAGGAGATGTCCCTGGTGTTGACCACTTCGTCCATAAGGAGATGTCCCTGGTGTTGACCACTCCGTCCATAAGGAGATGTCCCTGGTGTTGACCACTTCGTCCAATTTCTGGCACAGGGTTTTGTAAAGAACAGACCTGAACAAATTGTAACATAACTAAGGAACTTAAACATATAAGAGACACATAGAGGACAGAACACAAAAGAGACAGAGACAGAGAGAGAGACAGAGACAGAGAGAGAGACAGAGACAGAGATAGAGACAGAGACAGAGAGAGAGACAGAGACAGAGAGAGAGACAGAGAGACAGAGACAGATAGAGAGACAGAGACAGAGAGAGAGACAGAGACAGAGAGAGAGACAGAGACAGAGAGAGAGACAGAGACAGAGAGAGAGACAGAGAAGCAGAAAGAGAGAGACAGAGACAGAGAGAGAGACAGAGACAGGAGAGACAGAGAGAGAGACAGAGACAGAGACAGAGAGAGAGACAGAGAGAGAGACAGAGACAGAGACAGACAGAGAAACAGAGACAGAGAAAAAAGGAAGACAGAGACAGAGAGAAAGAGAGAGAGAGAAAAGAAAGAAAGAAAGAGAGAGAGACAGAAAGAAAGAAAGAAAAAAGAAAGAAAGAAAGAAAGAGAGAGAGAGAGAGAGAGAGACAGAGAAAAAGAAAGAAAGAAAGAAAAGAAAGAGAGAGAAAGAAAGAAAGAAAGAAAGAAAAAGAGAGAGAAAGAAAGAAAGAAAGAGAGAGAGACAGAGACAGACAGAGAGACAGAGACAGAGTGAAAGAAAAGAGAGAGAGAGAGAGAGGGAGAGAGAGAGAGACAGGTGGGAAGGAGTGTACGGGAGCCAAGGCTCAAGGTCAGCAGCCTCAGTAGCGTGGCAACACAATCCCCATCTATACACCACGTAGGTCCCACTGGTGGTATGGTATAACACAATGTCAGCTTGGTACACACTGGCAACACAATCCCCATCTATACACCACGTAGGTCCTACTGGTGGTATGGTATAACACAATGTCAGCTTGGTACACACTGGCAACACAATCCCCATCTATACACCACGTAGGTCCTACTGGTGGTATGGTATAACACAATGTCAGCTTGGTACACACTGGCAACACAATCCCCATCTATACACCACGTAGGTCCTACTGGTGGTATGGTATAACACAATGTCAGCTTGGTACACACTGGCAACACAATCCCCATCTATACACCACGTAGGTCCTACTGGTGGTATGGTATAACACAATGTCAGCTTGGTACACACCGGCAACACATGCCCCATCTATACACCACGTAGGTCCTACTGGTGGTATGGTATAACACAATGTCAGCTTGGTACACACTGGCAACACAATCCCCATCTATACACCACGTAGGTCCTACTGGTGGTGTGGTATAACACAATGTCAGCTTGGTACACACCGGCAACACATGCCCCATCTATACACCACGTAGGTCCTACTGGTGGTATGGTATGTCAGCTTGGTACACACTGGCAACACATGTCCCATCTATACACCACGTAAGTCCTACTGGGTTGTGTGTGTGTGCGTGCGTGTTGTGTGTGTGTGTGTGTGTGTGTGTGTGTGTGTGTGTGTGTGTGTGTGCGTGTGTGTGTATGTGCGTGTATGTGTGTGTGTGTGTGTGTGTGTACATGTGTGTGTGTGTGTATATATATGTGTGTGTATATATGTGTGTGTGTATGTGTGTTCTTTCTTGTAAAAATAAGATAAATCAACAAATCACACAAAAAATAACTGAGTCAGTGGACAATCCATTTTCGCTTCTCATCAAAGTGTACGAAAATTAACGGTAGAGTATGGCTTGACCATTTTATAAAATTGTATGTGGGGGTGGGGGAGAGGGGGAACCTGGACTCGGAAGGAGGAAAAAAGTAGTAGCACATATAATCATATTTTCAGGCAACGATTGTGTTTGACAAGTTTTGGTCGTCAGCTTGGAAATATTTCCTTCTTCTTATAACCGCCACTTCATCATCGGAAAAAGGAATGAGGATTGTGTGTGTAGGGGGTGTGCGTGCGTAGGTGTGTGTGTGTGTGTGTGTGTGTGTGTGTGTGTGTGTGTGTGTGTGTGTATGTGTGTGTGTGTGTGTGTGTGTATGAGTGTGTGTGTGTGTATTTGTGTATGTGTGTGTGTGTGAGTGTGTGTGTGTGTATTTGTGTGTGTGTGTGTGTGTGTGTGTGTGTGTGTGTGTGTGTGTGTGTGTGTGTGTGTGTTTGAATGAGTGATGAGTGTGCGTACGTGTGAGTGAGTGTATGTGTGAGTGGTGTGTGTATGTATGTATGTATGTATGTATGTGTGTGTGTGTGTGTGTGTGTGTGTGTGTGTGTGTGTGTGTGTGTGTGTGTGTGTGTGTGTGTGTGTGTGTGTGTGTTATTATGTGTGATATGGATGTTTAAATATATTAAGTGGGTCAGGACGACCTGTCAGATGATTGTAGATAGGTTTTTACCAGTTTTGATTTTCAGATTCCTTTGGATGCATAGATGGGAACGAATACGTACGGACCCTTAAGATCAAGTATTTGCATCCTTATAGTCCAGGATGTCGGCAGACAGAAGAACATCATTACTAAAGAAGATTAGGAAAAGAAAAGCAACATTCATAGGATATTTTATGAGGAATAGGGAATTAGAGCACCTGGTCACAACAGGAAAGCTGGAGGGAAAGAGAATACCAGGTAGAAAATATTGGACAGACTTACAGGGTGGCTGAGGACAGACAGGGTGGGAGATGTACTTGTAGCAACAAGGGATAGATTCGTATGGAGGGCCATGATAGCCAACGCCATGCGTCAGGGCACATGATGATGATGATGATGATGATGATGATGATGATGATGATGATGATGATGATGATGATGGTGATGATGATGGTGATGATGATGATGATGATGATGATGATGATGATGGTGGTGATCATGATGATGATGATGGTGATGATGGTGATGATGGTGATGATGATGATGATGATGGTGATGATCATGATGATGATGATGATGATGATGATGGTGATGATGATGATGATGATGATGATGATGGTGATGATGATGGTGATGATGATGGTGATGATGGTGACGACGACGACGACGATGATGGTGATGGTGATGATGATGGTGATGATGGTGATGATGATGGTGATGATGGTGACGACGACGACGATGATGATGGTGATGATGATGACGACGATGATGATGATGATGGTGGTGATGATGATGATGATGATGATGATGATGATGATGATGATGATGATGATGATGATAATGATGACGACGACGACGACGATGATGGTGATGATGATGATGATGACGATGACGACGACGACGACGATGATCATGATGATGATGACGACGACGATGATGATGATGGTGATGATGATGATGATGATGACGACGACGATGATGATGGTGATAATGATGATGACGGTGATGATGATGATGACGATGATGATGGTGATGATGATGATGGTGATGGTGATGATGATGATGATGATGATGATGATGATGATGATGATGATGATGATGAGTGCAGAATGTGAATATGCATATATGAAGATATTTTCAATATTTAATGCCGGGTTTTGACCATGTTTGGATAATGTATTCAGTTCACTGATATTTTCACAGTCCTATAACTCCCAGATACATATGTTCCGATATTTGGCTTGTTTGTGTTGAAAATGTCAGAAATGATTAACTCTTTGATTCCCGTACCCTGTCTACCAGCATCCTTCATGGTCAGCCATGACAGCAAAGCAAAAACTTAACCCTTTGATTCCCTCACCCTATCCACCAACTTCCAGCAGGAAGCTAGTAGATAGGATGAGGGAGTCAAAGGGTTAAGTTTTTGCTGCTGGTAGGTAGGGTGCGGGTGTCAAAGGGTTAAATACTTTTTTCAGCGTTTTTTGGAAATCATTTCAGATCAAGGTGAAGTTGTGTATAGGAATACATGGAAAGACATCCCAGTGACAAACCAGACAAACTGGACACATCAGGGGTGATATACAAGATGGACTGCCAGGACTGTGACCATAGTTATATTGGCGAAACTGAGCGCAACTTGCACAAAAGATTAAAAGAACACAAACGTGAATCCTCTCCAGTGGGAGAACATCTGACCCACACCCAACACCACTTTGAAAAGGACAGTGTGCAAGTTCTCGACAAAGAAGCAAGATGGTTCCAGAGGGGAGTAAAGGAGGTAATTTACATCGCCGCAAGGAACCCCATCCTCAACCGTGACCGGGGCCGACACAACCTGCCATCGGTGTACTCCTCACTTATTCAGTCGCACTGTCGTGAGTTCGCTCACGGCGGTGCGCACTGAAGCCAGTTCTCAACCCAGCAGTTGCGCTGAAGAAGTCGGCCGGATCGCCGATGAAAGCTACGCAGCAAGTAGCTGTTTTTTTCACTGAGAGACAGGTTCAGCCAGGTAGCCATTAAGTTCTGGAAACATTTACAACAAACAGCCAACAATATGTGTAAAAATATATCGTCATTGACCTTAAACCAATCAATCATACATTTTTGGACATGATGCAAACTATAAGTCCGACAAATCTTTTGATTACATTTTGTTACTTGCGAAATTCTTTATACATACATGTAAACTTAACAAAAATTAACCAATCTTTTCACTATTTATAAAAAAAAATTCTGAAAACAAGATACGAAATTGAAAACTGCATTGCTGCTATCAAGTATGAGCTTAATACGTTTTTCAGTGAATTGGCATTTTTATAATGACTTGATGGAAACTTGAAATGTTTTAAAAGAGAGAGAAGGAAAAACATCATCATCATCATCATCATCATCATCAGGTGCCCTGCCGCATGGCGTTGGCAATCATGGACTTCCATTTGTCTCTATCTCTCGTTGCTCCTAGCATCTCACCCACCCTCCTCGTCCCCAGCCACTCTGCAAGTCCGTCCAGCATTTTCTCCCTGGGTCTACCTGGTACTCTCTTTCCCCTTTCACGTCTGGCCCCCAGACGCGAGGCACGCAGGCCCACATATATGCATACATATATACATATACAATATACCAAGCAAACAGCAGAAGAAGGCCTGAAGAAAATAGATAACTGCGGACTGCCAGGCAAATACAAAGTCTGGTGTCTACAGTTCATGCTGATACCAAAGCTGCTGTGGCCACTGCTAATCTATGACATTTGCACCAGCACAGTGGAAGCAATGGAAGCCAAAATCAACAAATACACAAGAAAATGGCTCGGTGTCCCACCTGGTCTCACTGATGTTGCATTCTACTGTCGTCAAGCAATGCTGAAGCTACCTCTGAAATCCATAGTGGAGGAATACAAAGTTGGAAAAGCAAGACTGTTGAGCATGCTGGAGGAATCGGAAGACAATATCGTGAGATCAGTTCAGCCAAAGCTGAGAACTGGCAGAAAATGGAAAGTCCAAGAGGCTGTAAACAATGCCAAGAGAAACCTCAGCATCAAAGAAATAATTGGACACACGCAAACCAACAGACAGGGACTGGGAGCAACAAAAATGCAGTGGTGGTCCAAAGCCAAAGGGAAGGAAAAAAGAGACATGATCATACAGGAGTTGAAGAAAGAAGAAGATGTCAAAAGAGTGCAGAAGGCAGTCCAGCAAGGTCAACAGGGGCAATGGACAACATGGGACAGTGCACTCCAAAGAAGTCTCAGCTGGAACGATATGTGGTACATGGCTCCTCTAAGGATAAGCTTCCTCCTCAGATCTGTATATGACCTGCTCCCCTCGAATGCAAACTTAGTGAAATGGGGGAAATCAGATGACCCAGCATGTCCGCTCTGTCAGAAGAAACAAACAGTGGAACATGTCCTAAGCTCTTGCAAAGTAGCGCTAGCCCAAGGAAGTATACATGGAGGCACAACCAAGTTCTGAAAGTGATCACAGACGTGGTTAGCGAAAAAACCATAACCCCAAACGCACCAATTGCTATGACAACGTTCTACAAAGCAGGAGGGAAACAGGTCTGGCCCGAAATTGCTACGACAATCAGCACATTGCCAAAGGGTCTTCTGGATGGAGCAGTCGACTGGGAGTGTACAGCAGACCTCCCAGAGTGGAGAAATTACCCAGATGTCATCAGCAAGACAGGCATGAGACCAGACATCGCTCTCCACTCTGACTCCTCGAAACAAGTGATTCTGATAGAACTCACTGTGCCATACGAAAGCAGAATGGAAGAAGCACATATCTACAAGACCGAAAAATACGCCGGTCTTGCCAGCACCCTGAAGAAAGCAGGTCTGCGGGTCAAAATCTTCGCCATAGAGGTCGGGGCAAGAGGGTTTGTGGGCACCTCCGCTTATAATCTCATGAAACAACTCGCCATTTCTGGGAAGAAGAGGACTAGAGCCCTTAAAG
>JAPXFY010000034.1:1409115-1411615 GCA_030674185.1 Monoplex corrugatus
AGCTCAACATAAACAAACAAACACGTAACCACGTCGTCTGCTTCACCGTCAGATCGGACCTCAATGTTTAGGTCCCGATCTTCCGTCTCCTCTGCAGGTTCGGGGATGTTTGTGACGAAATCCTCATCTTCTTCACTTTCTTCGGAACTGTGGTAATGGTCCACCACTTCTTCTTCTTCTTCGGAACTGTGGTAATGGTCCACACTTCTTCTTCTTCTTCGGAACTGTGGTAATGGTCCACTTCTTCTTCTTCTTCTTCGGATCCAGTTTGAGTCGCGAGTTCGACAGTCTCAATCAAGCTTAGCCGTGGTTGAAAACGTTTCGACGCCAGCTAAAAACCTTGGTGTCTGCATTGACTCTACCCTCTCCATGAACAAATTTGTTTCTCAAACTGCCAGATCTTGCTACTATCACCTCCATCGTATAAGCCTGATCAGGAAGTATCTCTGTGTCGAAACAACTGCAAAACTCGTTAGTTCTCTCCTTCATAATGTCTCGCATTGACTATTGCAATTCACTCCTGTCTGGTCTTCCTGCCTCCACCATTCACATCCTGCAGCGCATTCAAAACAATGCTGCACGCCTTGTACTCAAAAAAGAAAAAAGCTGAAAACATATCTCCTCTCCTGGCACAACTTCACTGGCTCCCTGTATCAAAGCGCATACAGTACAAACTACACCATGTGCTACAAAAGCCTCAATAACGCAGCCCCCGATTACCTGTCAAGCTTACTTGAGATCTATGTTCTCTCACGTACCCTCCGCTCTGCCTCCGATCCTCTGACTTTTCGCTTTCCACGCACTAAGCTCAATACCTATGGTCCACGAGCCTTCTCTGTTTCTGGTCGACTTTCCTGGAACAAACTTCCTCTCTCAGTCCGTCAGCAACCTACTTTTGTCTCCTTCAAGTCCGCTCTCAAAACTCACCTTTTCTCCTCTGCATAAAATCCTGACCTCACTCAATCCCCTCTGCAGCCTGTCTCCACTCGGAGGGGAATCACATTGTAATATATAATTGTATATGATATGCTCTCTATAATTTTCCATTGCTTTTATTCTTTCTCCCCATTTATAGCCGTGTGCGTGTGCGTATGCGTGTGTGTGTGTGTGTGTGTGTGTGCGTGCGTGCGTCCGTGCGTGTGTGTGCGCAGAGCGTAAAACAAAGCGGACAGTACATGTACACTGCGAGCCGTGGCGGGTTCGAATCCCGGGGTACGCTATATTAAAACTGGCCTTCTCACATCATTGTTGTTCTGGTGGTGTCAGTATAGGATTAGATAGGTTCCCCTTCCCCCACTTCCCTGGGATGGTTATCCCCGTCGGCCATATCACCTGAGGTGGGTGTCGACGTAAAAACTGAACCAAATCAATCAACAAACTGCGAGCCGTCACGCGGGCTGGCTTCAGCGGTGCTTCTACACACCGCGTGAGGAATCGCAGTGCGTAGCGTAAATGGTTGTGTGTGTGTGTGTGTGTGTGTGTGTGTGTGTGTGTGTGTGTGTGTGTGTGTGTGTGTGTCCGTGCGTTGGTGCATTTGTGAGGAAAACTCGCAGACCCGTGAACATACACCCCACAGTGTCGGCGTTTACGCTCTAGAAAGGGTGTTGCCGCTCCCTTAAGCCCGCACATAAACCCATGAGCTGGCCACGTGTATGGTGATCATGGAACAAGCCTTAAGCCTGCACATAAACCCACGAGCTGGCCACGTGTATGGTGATCATGGCACAAGCCTTAAGCCTGCACATAAACCCATGTGTATGGTGATCATGGCACAAGCCTTAAGCCTGCACATAAACCCACGAGCTGGCCAGGTCTTGAAGACAGAGTGTGTAGGTGTCTATACTCATGAAGGGAGGACGTTTGTGTTGACTACTTACCAGTTCACATATCAATAGTATCACTATGCGTAAAGGGGTCTTATATAACATTATTAAAAATAAAGGCTTGTGCCATGATCACCATACACATGGCCAGCTCATGGGTTTATGTGCAGGCTTAAGGCTTGTGCCATGATCACCATACACGTGGCCAGCTCGTGGGTTTATGTGCAGGCTTAAGGCTTGTGCCATGATCACCATACACGTGGCCAGCTCATGGGTTTTATGTGCAGGCTTAAGGCTTGTGCCATGATCACCATACACGTGGCACCTGTGAGGTTAGTGCATATGGAATTCGTTCCGAGCGCGGAGACGTCATCTTGAGAAACTGAAACTGAAACTGATCTGTGTGGCAAGATACAGTTGACCAGTACATTGAGCTTTTTAAGTGTTGGGACACCTTTATTGTGGTTTTACTGTAGGGAAGTAAGTCCTGAATAGAATAATTACTGTGCTTGTTGTGTGTGCCCCTGTAAACAGTACGGCATAGTGCAAGGGAGGTAAACCTTACACTCTTTGCCCTGGCCTTTCTACAACAGTGAACGCGTACACGGAAAGTGATGTGATAAGATTTCTTTTTTCATTTCATTTTTTTAGGATCATCGCACTCAGGGAGGTTACCT
>JAPXFY010000034.1:1421615-1424115 GCA_030674185.1 Monoplex corrugatus
AAGATATCCAAACTTATCAACAATCTCATAACCTCTAAGCAGCTGCCCCCCACTGCCAGGCTACTCATCAAACAACTTCCAGTCCAATCACTTTTTTATTTACTTCCCAAAATACATAAAGCCAACAATCCTGGCCGTCCTATCATGTCAGCCTGCAACTGCCCAACTGAAAACATTTCTCAGTTTCTTGACCACATTTTGCAACCTATAGTCCAGGCTTTGCCTACCTTCATCAAAGACACTAACCATACATTGAATCTGATTCAAATAATAAATGAAGACCACACCGTCAAACCCCAATACCTGTTCACTTTGGATGTGACCTCTTTGTACACCAGCATACCCCACTCCGACGGGTTAAAAGCTCTCCAGCATTTTCTGGACAAACGACGTGACCAAACATTGTCTACTTCAACCCTTGTCTGACTTGCGGAGCTGGTTCTTACCATGAACACATTTTCGTTCGGAGATGAGACGTTCTCGCAAGTTAGCGGAGTCGCCATGGGTACTAAGATGGGCCCCAGCTATGCCTCTTTGTTCATGGGATATTTGGAGGAACAAATCCTACAACAATACAAGAAACCCAAACCTGAATTTTACAAAAGGTACATAGATGATTGCATTGGCATGACATCCCTCGATCATGACCAACTTTTACAATTCATCCATTACGTCCAAACGTTTCACCCATCCATCAAGTTCACATATGAAATTTCAAACACATCCATAAGCTTCCTGGATATCGAAGTTTCCCTTCAATCTGAACAACTAGTCACTACAGTCCACTACAAACCTACAGACTCACATTCCTACCTGGACTATCAATCATCTCACACTTCCAACACCAGAAACAGCATTCCCTACTCGCAGTTCTTGAGACTACGACGCCTCTGCTCAGACGAAGACGATTTCCAGGACAAAGCAGTTGAAATGACTAGATTTTTCCTGCACAGACATTACCCACTCGAGGTCATCAATGAAGCCCGGAAAACATTACCCACTCGAGGTCATCAATGAAGCCCGGAAAAAAGTCAACTCTGTCTCTCGGCCAAATGCCCTCCATTCGAAGCCCAAAGCTGCCACAGAGGATCGACCAGTCCTCAGTCTAGTTTACCACCCGTCCTTGCACCTCATAAAAAGGATCATCTTGTCCAACTGGAACATTTTGCGATCCAGTCCCACTACAGGTGAAACCTTTGACAAGCGCCCTTTGATCGTCTACAAAAGAGACACAAATCTCCGCGACTTGCTGGTGCATTCGAATCTCAGCAAACCAGTCAGCCAACCTCCAGGAACCTCTCCATGCAACAAACCTAAATGCAAGACTTGTCCTTTCTTGTACTCAGCCACCACAGTCAAAGGCCTCAAATCTCATATGAGAATTACAAAACATTTCAACTGTCAAACTTATAACATTGTCTACTTGATCAGCTGCTCTAAATGTTCCCAATTGTATATTGGTGAAACTGGACGCACTCTTGACACACGTTTCAAAGAACACTTGGCTGATATCCGCCACCAAAGGGATAAAACTATCCCCAATCATTTCAACCAATCAGACCACTCAATCAATGACATCCGAGTGAAAGGTCTGTGGCTTCTACACAATAACAGCACCATAGACAGGAAAGACAGAGAATCCCACCTCATAAATAAACTTGGAACACGCAAACCATATGGTCTTAATGACAAACCATAAGTAATCCACTGCGCAACAGAATTCAGACATGCCGTTTCATGTCTCTTCCTGTTCCCACGCTTACCAGATTCATGGCACTGGGCACAATCTACTCCCTTACCTCTTGCCCTGTGCCTTCTTCAGAACAGGGCTATACCTATATAGCATGGCCACTTCTCAAAATTGCAGAACTCATCTCACTTCCCTTTTGACATCATAGTTGCCTCCCCTCTCCCCATTTCTACTACTGCTCATGACGACATGGGCATTCCATTTCTTACCCACTGGACGAGGTGGCAGAGAAGTTTTTAGTCCCGTTTTTATTATCCATTGTTTGGTATCTGTGATCTGTCTGTGACCGTGCGTTCGCGCTTGACAAAGGCTAGTTGGCCGAAAATTTGCGTTTGTTTTGTTTTGTCTCGTTGGATACGCGCTTACATTGGTTTTCTTGTTCTTCTGGTTTGTGTTTGCTTGGGCGCGGGCATTCAAACTTGTTTTGGATCTTAAAAATCCTAAACAAATGTGACTGCCCGCGTTCAAGCAAAGAGGAACCAGAAAAAAAAACACGAAAAAAAAAAATCAGAACGCGTATTTAATACAAAAAGACAAGACAGGCACAAAATTTCGGCCAACTGGCCTTTGTCAAGCGTAAGATCTCGAACAAACAAACACCGGACACAAAAATTAGGAGAAAAGTGATCTTACGCTTGACAAAGGCCAGTTGGCCGAAAATTTGCGCCTGTCTTGTGTTGCTGTATCAAAGACGCGTTCTTAGTCTTTGTGTGTGTGTGTGTGTGTGTGTGTGTGTGTGTGTGTGTGTGT
>JAPXFY010000034.1:1426615-1444115 GCA_030674185.1 Monoplex corrugatus
GATACAGAGGGAGAGAGACATGAGAGAGACAGACACAGAGGGAGAGAGACATGAGAGAGACAGACAGACAGACAAAGAGGGAGAGAGACATGAAGAGACAGACAGACAGACAGACACAGAAGGAGAGAGACATGAGGGATAGACAGACAGACAGACACAGAGGGAGAGAGACATGAGAGAGACAGACAGACAGACGGAGAGGGAGAGAGACATGAGACAGACAGACAGACACAGAGGGAGAGAGACATGAGAGAGACAGACAGACAGAGAGGGAGAGAGACATGAGAGACAGACAGACACAGAGGGAGAGAGACATGAGAGAGAGAGACAGACAGACAGACAGAGTGAGAGAGACATGAGAGAGACAGACAGACACAGAGGGAGAGAGACATGAGAGAGACAGAGAGGGAGAGAGATACGAGAGAGACATGAGAAAGACAGACAGACAGAGAGAGAGACATGAGAGAGACAGACAGACAGAGAGGGAGAGAGACATGAAAGAGAGAGAGACAGACAGACACAGAGGGAGAGAGACATGAGAGACAGACAGACAGAGGGAGAGAGACATGAGAGAGAGACAGACAGACACAGAGGGAGAGAGACATGAGAGAGACAGACAGACAGACAGAGAGGGAGAGAGACATGAGAGAGACAGACAGAGAGGGAGAGAGACATGAGAGAGACAGACAGACAGAGAGGGAGAGAGACATGAGAGAGAAGACAGACACAGAGGGAGAGAGACATGAGAGACAGACAGACAAGAGGGAGAGAGACATGAGAGAGACAGACAGACACAGAGGGAGAGAGACATGAGAGACAGACAGACACAGAGGGAGAGAGACATGAGAGAGACAGACAGACACAGAGGGAGAGAGACATGAGAAGAGACAGAGACAGACACAAGAGGAGAGAGACATGAGAGAGACAGACAGACACAGAGGGAGAGAGACATGAGAGACATGAGAGAGAAGACAGACACAGAGGAGAGAGACATGAGAGAGACAGACAGACACAGAGGGAGAGAGACATGAGAGAGACAGACAGACACAGAGGAGAGAGACATGAGAGAGACAGACAGACAAGAGGAGAGAGACATGAGACAGACACAGAGACAGAGAGACATGAGAGAGAGAGACAGACAGACAGAGAGTGAGAGAGACATGAGAGAGACAGACAGACACAGAGGGAGAGAGACATGAGAGAGACAGACAGACACAGAGAGACATGAGAGAGACAGACAGACACAGAGGAGAGAGGACATGAGAGAGACAGACAGACAGAGAGGAGAGAGACATGAGAGAGACAGACAGACACAGAGGAGAGAGACATGAGAGAGACAGACAGACACAGAGGGAGAGAGACATGAGACAGACAGACACAGAGGGAGAGAGACATGAGAGAGACAGACAGACACAGAGGGAGAGAGACATGAGAGAGACAGACAGACACAGAGGGAGAGAGACATGAGAGAGACATGAGAGAGACAGACAGACACAGAGGGAGAGAGACATGAGAGAGACAGACAGACACAGAGGGAGAGAGACATGAGAGAGACATGAGAGAGACAGACAGACACAGAGGGAGAGAGACATGAGAGAGACATGAGAGAGAAGACAGACACAGAGGGAGAGAGACATGAGAGAGACAGACAGACACAGAGGGAGAGAGACATGAGAGAGACAGACAGACAGAGGGAGAGAGACATGAGAGAGACAGACAGACACAGAGGGAGAGAGACATGAGACAGACAGACACAGAGAGACATGAGAGAGAGAGACAGACAGAGAGTGAGAGAGACATGAGAGAGACAGACAGACACAGAGGGAGAGAGACATGAGAGAGACAGACAGAGAGGGAGAGAGATACGAGAGAGACATGAGAAAGACAGACAGAGAGGGAGAGAGACAGACAGACAGAGAGGGAGAGAGACATGAAAGAGAGAGAGACAGACAGACACAGAGGGAGAGAGACATGAGAGAGACAGACAGACAGAGGGAGAGAGACATGAGACACTTGAAGTCCCTTGGAATAGGCTGACACCTGCCTAGGACGCGATCCAGCCGTGGGGGGAGAAGGAAGTGCCGCATGATCGGCGTCGTCTGTGGCACCGCCCATGCCGCCCCTGTTTCTGCAGAGAGAGGACCCGGTCTGCCGACTGCTACATCAGACGACTTTTACCACCCACGTCGTCACGGCACCGACCTCTCCAATCTCATAACCATCCCCCTGCAGGCTTCTGCTGCCCTCCCTGATCAGCTGTCAGTGGGGGTTTTCAACGCCCATTCGGTCGACTGCCAAACCGCGCGACGCTCAGCCATCTCTGATTTCATCGTGGAGCACGACTTGGACATCATGATGCTAACGGAAACGTGGCTCCGCCCCGGTGACGATGCCAAGTGCCAGGACTTGACACCGCCCGGCTACACCATGCTCTCCTTTCCCAGGACTCTCACCTCCTCTGTGCGACGTGGTGGAGGCATCGGCTTTATCCTAAAGGACTGCCTTGCCAAACACTGCACTGCCTCAACTGACTTCCCTTTTCCTCATCTGTCATTTGAAGTCGCCCAAGTCAATCTGAAAAAAATCGATCCTCGTTTGTCTTTTGTTCTTGTTTACAGGCCACCTCCCAGCAAACGAAACAAACTGACTCATTCCATGTTTTTTGATGAAGTGCCAGACTTTTTGGAATATTGTTCAAATTGTCATTCGAATGTTGTTCTTTGTGGAGATTTTAATATTCATTTTGATGATTGTGCAAACTCTAACACTAAAAGATTCAGAGAACAGCTTAACTTGTTTAGTCTTATTCAAACAGTCACTGAACCTACCCACTCAGAAGGCCATACGTTAGACCTTGTTATTGTGAAAGACAGTGATAAATTGATTGTGTCCAGTCATATCAACTCTGACCTAACTTCTGACCATTTTTCTGTTTTGTCAAAACTTTCTGTCCCAAAACCAAAACGCTCTGACCAGTTCACAAGCTTTCGTCAGCTAAGGGATATTGACAGTGATCAGTTTTCCATTGATCTCATGACATCTATCAAGCCTGAAACATCCCTCTCTGATCTAAATGAAACTTTGTTAAATACGCTAGATGTTCATGCGCCTATTCGCCGGCGACGCGTCCGCGGCGACAAAACCAGTCCCTGGTACAGCGCTGTGGCTGCCGAGATGCGTGAACTAAAAAGAGAGCGCAGAAAGGCAGAGCGCGCGTGGCGCGCATCGCACTTGACCGTCCACAAACAAATCTACGATGTAGCCAAAGCAAAAGTTATTGACCTTGTTCAACGCGCAAAAACCTCTTTCTATTCTTCTCTTGTGTCCACTGCAACATCTTGTAAACAAATGTTCCAAACCACTTCTTTTCTGCTCGGAAAATCTAAGCCGAAGCTGTTGCCGAACAACGTAACTGATATTTGTTCTCTTCCAAATCTATTTGCAGATTTCTTCAAAAAGAAAATCGTTGATATTCGCAACACTTTTCCTGCACCGACTGCTCACACAGACAGTGGCCCAGCAAACTTTGCGTTTTCTGGCATTCCTTTTTCTGACTTCCGTCCCGTCTCCAAAGACGAAGTACGCAAGGTAATTTTACAGGCAACACCCAAGTCATGCGAGTTGGACCCGTTGCCAACTTCCCTCCTTGTGAAACATATAGACACTCTTTTGCCCACCATCACGAATATTTTCAATCACTCCTTGTCTACCGGTACATTCCCTACTGAATTTAAAACTGCACTTGTGAAACCACTCCTGAAAAAGAATAATCTCGACCCAAATGAGCTAAAGAACTATAGACCTATTTCAAACCTTCCGTTTCTGTCCAAAATCATTGAACGTCTAATCCTTCATCAGCTTTCTTCTCACCTCACTGCTAACAATCTGCTAAGTCCTTTTCAATCAGCCTATAGAGCAGGCCATAGCACCGAAACTGTCCTTCTGCGAGTCGTAAATGATCTTTTGACATCTCTAGATGAAAACAAAATTTCCGTTCTTCTTCTTTTGGATCTTTCAGCCGCATTTGATACTATTGACCATAGTATCCTCCTCCACCGTCTGGAACACGTCTTTGGTATCAAAGGCTGTGCACTCGACTTGTTCTCGTCCTATCTATCAAATCGAAAACAGTTTGTTGTTGTAAACAACTCCCGTTCACACGAAACAACCCTGGATTTTGGTGTCCCGCAGGGCTCCGTACTGGGCCCTGTTCTTTTCTCACTATACACGACTCCACTTTCAAATCTTATCACTGATCATTCTATTCGTCATCAAATGTTTGCTGATGATACACAGTTAAACAACTCTGAATCCCCTTCAAATTACTCTTCACTTATTCAATCATTGCAAGACTCTGTTTCTGACATAAAAACCTGGATGGACGATAGTCGCCTCAAGCTAAACCAAGGAAAAACCGAAGCAATGCGCTTTTCTCCCAGTCCTGCTATCTCTTCTGACCTTCCCTCTAACATTCGTTTCGAAGATTCTATTGTTGATTTCTCTGAACAGTCACGCTATCTTGGATTCTTTCTTGATTCTCATCTAACTATGAAACATCAGATCATGAAAACGTGTCAGGCCGCATACATCCAACTCCGACAAATCAGTTCCATACGTCATTACCTCACATATGAAGCAACAAAAACACTTGTAACTGCTTGTATTCTGTCCAGATTAGATTATTGCAACTCCTTACTTCTCGGCTGTCCCAAGACTCTTCTCAAACCCCTTCAACAGGTTCAAAACTCTGCAGCCAAATTAATTTTCAAAGCTCGCAAATCACACCATTGCACACCTCTCTTTAAACAACTCCACTGGCTTCCGATCGAACAAAGAATTAAGTACAAATCTGCTTGTATTTCTTTTCATGTCATCTCGGGCACTGCTCCAGCGTATATATCTGATCTATTTCAAGTCTATGTTCCTTCTCGTTCTTTACGTTCCGCTTCTGACGACAGAATATTCCGTGTCCCCGGATTCAATAGAAAGCAACATGGTGGTCGTTCCTTCTCATACTCTGCTGCTGTTGAGTGGAATTCCCTGCCTCACTCTCTCCGCCACAGCCCCTCTCTCTCTTCCTTTAAATCCAACCTGAAAACTCACTTAT
Source organism: Monoplex corrugatus (assembly GCA_030674185.1). NCBI lineage: Eukaryota > Metazoa > Mollusca > Gastropoda > Littorinimorpha > Ranellidae > Monoplex > Monoplex corrugatus. The sequence goes on from JAPXFY010000034.1 coordinate 1,431,723, forward strand.
TCCGCCAGTACTTTTGAAACCTGAATTTTCTTGTTCTATTGTATGCGTGCGTGGGTGTGTGTGCGTGTGGGTGCGCGCGTGGGTGTTTGTGTGTGGGTGTGTTTGTGTGTGCGTGTGTGTCTGCATTCGTTGCTGCACACGCGTGCATGCCTACATGTATGTGTTTCTGTGTATTTCTTGTATTATGTATTTTGTTGAAAATGTGTTCTCCCCTCCCATTTCACCACTTTACTCCTCCTTTTCAAATTTGTGAAGCGCTTTGAGTCCATAGAAAGCGCTATAAAAATCTCCATACTTACTTACTTACTTACTTACTTACACAGAGGGAGAGAGACATGAGAGAGACAGACAGACAGACAGAGAGGGAGAGAGACATGAGAGAGACAGACAGAGAGGGTGAGAGACATGAGAGAGACAGACAGACAGAGAGGGAGAGAGACATGAGAGACAGACAGACAGAGAGGGAGAGAGACATGAGAGAGAGAGACAGACAGACAGAGAGGGAGAGAGACATGAGAGAGACAGACAGAGAGGGAGAGAGACATGAGAGAGACAGAGAAGGAGAGAGACAGACAGACAGACAGAGAGGGAGAGAGACATGAGAGAGACAGACAGATAGAGAGGGAGAGAGACATGAGACAGACAGACAGACAGAGAGGGAGAGAGACATGAGATAGACAGACAGACAGACAGAGAGGGAGAGAGACATGAGAGAGACAGACAGACAGAGAGGGAGAGAGACAGACAGAGAGGGAGAGAGACATGAGAGAGACAGACAGACAGACAGAGAGACATGAGAGAGACAGACAGACAGAGGGAGAGAGACATGAAAGAGACAGACAGACAGAGAGGGAGAGAGACAGACAGACACAGAGGGAGAGAGTCATGAGAGACAGACAGACACAGAGGGAGAGAGACATGAGAGAGACAGACAGACAGAGAGGGAGAGAGACATGAGAGAGACAGACAGACACAGAGGGAGAGAGACATGAGAGAGACAGACAGACACAGAGGGAGAGAGACATGAGAGAGCAGACAGACACAGAGGGAGAGAGACATGAGAGAGACAGACAGACACAGAGGGAGAGAGACATGAGAGAGACAGACAGACACAGAGGGAGAGAGACATGAGAGAGACAGACAGACACAGAGGGAGAGAGAGACATGAGAGAGACAGACAGACAGACACGAGAGGGGAGAGAGACATGAGAGAGACAGACAGACACAGAGGGAGAGAGACATGAGAGAGACAGACAGACACAGAGGGAGAGAGACATGAGAAGACAGACAGACACAGAGGAGGAGAGGACATGAGAGAGAGGAACGACAGACAGAGAGGGAGAGACATGAGAGAGACAGACAGGACAGAGAGGAGAGAGACATGAGAGAGAGAGAGACAGAAGAGACAGAGAGGAAGAGAGACATGAGAGAGACAGACAGAGAGGGAGAGAGACATGAGACAGACAGACGACAGAGAGACAGACAGACAGAGAGGGAGAGAGACATGAGAGAGAAGACAGACAGACACAGAGGGAGTGAGACATGAGAGAGACAGACAGACACAGAGGGAGAGAGACATGAGAGAGACAGACAGACAAGAGGAGAGAGCATGAGAGAGACAGACAGACGAGGGAGAGAGACTGAGACAGACAGACACGAGAACATGAGGAGAGACAGAAAGAGACACAGAGGGAGAGAGAGACACAGAGGCAGAAAACAAGAGAGGATGAGACAGAGACAGAGAGAGACAAGGAGAGAGAGAGACAGGCGTAAGGAGACAGACAGACAGAGACTAGAGAGAGAGAGAGACAGACAGACAGAGACAGAGAGAGAGAGAGAGAAGAGAGGAGAGAGAGAGAGAGAGAGAGAGAGAGAGAGAAGAGTAGAGAGACAGACAGACAGAGACAGAGAGAGAGAGACGAAGACAGGAGAGGAGAGAGAGAGAGAGAGACAGAGAGAGAGAGAGACAAGAAGAGAAGTGAGAGGAGAGTAGAGAGACAGAGCAGAAACAAAAGAGAGAGAGAGAGAGAGAGAGAGCAGAAACAAAGAGAGACAGAGACAGAGAGAGAGAGAGAGAGAGCAGACAGAGAGACGAGAGAGAGACAGAAGAAGAGAGGAGAGAGAGAGAGAGAGGGGAGAGAAGACAGACAGGCGAAGAGACAGACAGACAGAGACTAGAGAGAGACAGACAGACGAGAGAGAGGAGAGAGAGAGGTGTGTGTGTGTGTGTGCGATGGAGAGAGAGAGAGAGAGAGAGAGGGTGTGTGTGTGTGTGTGTGTGATGGAGAGAGATAGAGACAGACAGACAAGAGACTAGAGAGAGGGACAGACAGACAGGCAGAACGGAGAGAGAGATGAGAGAGAGAGAGGAGAGAGAGGCAGAAAAGAGATAGAGAGGGAGATAGAGAGAGAGGACAGAGACAGAGAGAGACAGAGTTATTGCCACTGTTGGATAGGTAGATAGATAGATAGACAGACAGACAGACAGGATAGAAGAGATAGACAGATAGATAGATAGATAGATAGACAGACAGATAGATAGATAGACAGATAGACAGACAGATGGACAGACAGAAGATAGATAGACAGACAGACAGATAGATAGATGGATGTGATAGATAGATAGATAGACAGATAGATAGATAGACAGACAAATAGATAGACAGACAGACGGACAGACAGATAGATAGACAGACAGACAGATAGATAGATAGACAGATAGATAGATACATACATAGATAGACAGATAGATAGACAGACAGACAGATAGATAGACAGTGACAGATAGATAGACAGACAGATAGACAGATAGATAGTGACAGACAGATAGATAGACAGATAGAAGATAGACAGACAGATAGATAGACAGGACAGATAGATAGACAGATAGATAGACAGACAGATAGATAGTGACAGACAGATAGATAGATAGACAGGATAGATAGATACAGATGACAGATAGATAGACAGACAGATAGATAGACAGATAGATAGACAGACAGACAGATAGACAGACAGATAGACAGACAGATAGATAGATAGAAGACAGGAAGACAGATAAAGATAGACAGATAGATAGATAGATAGATAGACAGACAGATAGATAGATAGATTAGATACAATACATACATAGAGAGACAGATAGATAGATAGACAGGACAGATAGATAGAGAGACAGATAGATAGATAGACAGATAGATAGAGAGACAGACAGACAGATAGACAGACAGATAGATACATACATAGATAGACAGATAGATAGACAGACAGATAGATAGACAGACAGATAGACAGACAGACAGATAGGTAGATAGTATACATACATAGATAGACAGGAAGACAGACAGACAGATAGTAGATAGAATAGATAGAACATACAAGACAGGACAGATAGATAATACAACATAGACAGATAGATACATACATACATATGTGATGGACTCGAGTGGTAAGGGGGTAAGTGATGATTGCTGTATCACAGCGCCAGGTGAGATGGAGCGAGTTGGTTAAGGGGTTAAGGATGATGATGATATTTGCTGTGGTGTTCCTTTGAATCCAGATCAGAAAGGGAAGTCTCTCAATCAAAAGACAAGTCCTCGTTTTGCTACTTGACTCTTTATTATTGAGAAAAGAAGACGAGGAAGGAGACAAGTAAGAAGGAAGATGGGTAAGAAGGAAGTCAAAGAAGACGCCAAAGAAGACGTCAAAGAAGACAGTGCCTGTAAGACACAAAATAGGTTTCATAAATACAATGACAAAGTACACATTTTGTGAAATAACAATGTCAATGTACAAGAGTGAACTACTACATTCTAACAGAAGATGTCTACATTTACAAACAAAAGCACTAGCATTTGTAAACATGCAACAAATAATTGATAACAAAATGTTGTGTAAAGAACTACTACATTATACCAAAATATGTGGTGTCGATATTTACACTCTAAAGCACTAGCATTTGTAATCACGGAACAAATAATTGATAACAAAACTTGAGTAACCCTTTGATAAGTTGAGGGTAACTACCATACTGCTTGTTCAATAGCATTAGCATAGGCTAGACCTCCAATACTGTACTGGCAAAATCATGCACAGTCATATTAAGCTGTTTGGCCGCCATGGGCTGAGTTAGTTGTAACATAACATCTGAGTGGACAGCTATTGGACAGTTAATATTCAGTAGAGACGACAGACATAGTATTTGACTATGTGAACTGTCATCACAAACATTGGGTCTACCTTATCGAATAGCAGTCAACACACTTGAGTCATCCATTAAATATTTGCTCCATGTAGTTATGTGTAATTCTATGTCTAGTGCTAGAGATAGTGATGACAAAATAGCATAGCATATTACTAATTAAGCTATGTCATCAAAGCAACATTCAATAATGATTAGTGGTGGTGCTGAGCAGACAAGGGATACAACAATTGGATCAGTTCGCTGAGCACATGTTTCATCAACTACCATTATGTACACACATACAACATTATCAAGTATAAAATAGTGCACAATAATGCATTGCATCCTGGTAGCTTTCAGACAGTTAATATTCAGTGGTGATGACATAGTAGGCCTATTTGACAATGAGAACTATGTCATCACAAACAGCACCTAATCAAATAGCAGTCGGCAGTGTTGAGAGAACAACACACTTGAGGTAGAAAGAAACTCTAGGGAGAGCTAGACAACAGAAGGTCTTCAGAGAAGTAACCCCCTTTAGACAAGTGTTTCGGCCCTGAATTCCTTACACTCTCGGGGGGCCGGGCCACATCCAGGTCATGACTCCTGGATGCCCTTCTGCTGTTGTCTATTTTCTTTTTTTTTTTCTTTTTTTTTTTTTTTCCCACGCCGGGGATCGAACCTGGGCGATTCTGCGCTTCAGAACTGCGGTACGCGGTTTTACCAATGTGCTAACGGGGCACACATCATCTGTAGGGAATTTAATCCTTATGAAGTTCACTTTTTTGGTTCCTCCTTGCCCAGATCCAGCTTGAGCTCCTTTCTGCTGCCTCTGCCATCGCTTTAAGGGCTCTAGTCCTCTTCTTCCCAGAAATGGCGAGTTGTTTCATGAGATCATAAGCGGAGGTGCCCACAAACCCTCTTGCCCCGACCTCTATGGCGAAGATTTTGACCCGCAGACCTGCTTTCTTCAGGGTGCTGGCAAGACCGGCGTATTTTTCGGTCTTGTAGATATGTGCTTCTTCCATTCTGCTTTCGTATGGCACAGTGAGTTCTATCAGAATCACTTGTTTCGAGGAGTCAGAGTGGAGAGCGATGTCTGGTCTCATGCCTGTCTTGCTGATGACATCTGGGTAATTTCTCCACTCTGGGAGGTCTGCTGTACACTCCCAGTCGACTGCTCCATCCAGAAGACCCTTTGGCAATGTGCTGGTTGTCATAGCCCTTTCGGGCCAGACCTGTTTCCCTCCTGCTTTGTAGAACGTTGTCATAGCAATTGGTGCGTTTGGGGTCATGGTTTTTTCGCTAACCACATCTGTGATCACTTTCAGAACTTGGTTGTGCCTCCATGTATACCTTCCTTGGGCTAGCGCTACTTTGCAAGAGCTTAGGACATGTTCCACTGTTTGTTTCTTCTGACAGAGCGGACATGCTGGGTCGTCTGCTTTCCCCCATTTCACTAAGTTTGCATTCGAGGGGAGCAGGTCATATACAGATCTGAGGAGGAAGCTTATCCTTAGAGGAGCCATGTGCCACATATCGTTCCAGCTGAGACTTCTTTGGAGTGCACTGTCCCATGTTGTCCATTGCCCCTGTTGACCTTGCTGGACTGCCTTCTGCACTCTTTTGACATCTTCTTCTTCCTTCAACTCCTGTATGATCATGTCTCTTTTTTCCTTCCCTTTGGCTTTGGACCACCACTGCATTTTTGTTGCTCCCAGTCCCTGTCTGTTGGTTTGCGTGTGTCCAATTATTTCTTTGATGCTGAGGTTTCTCTTGGCATTGTTTACAGCCTCTTGGACTTTCCACTTTCTGCCAGTTCTCAGCTTTGGATGAACTGCTCTCACGATATTGTCCTCCGATTCCTCCAGCATGCTCAACAGTCTTGCTTTTCCAACTTTGTATTCCTCCACTATGGATTTCAGAGGTAGCTTCAGCATTGCTTGACGACAGTAGAATGCAACATCAGTGAGACCAGGTGGGACACCGAGCCATTTTCTTGTGTATTTGTTGATTTTGGCTTCCATTGCTTCGACTGTGCTGGTGCAAATGTCATAGATTAGCAGTGGCCACAGCAGCTTTGGTATCAGCATGAACTGTAGACACCAGACTTTGTATTTGTCTGGCAGTCCGCAGTTATCTATTTTCTTCAGGCCTTCTTCTGCTGTTTGCTTGGTTTCACATCCCCTTTGTGTGTCTTTCAGGGAGTCATCATACCATCTTCCGAGACTTTTTACTGGCTCTTCTGTGACAGTGGGGATGGCTTGGTTGGCTACCATGAATTTGACTGAATCTGCCACTTTTCCTTTTCGCAGTGAGAGACTTAGGGATTTCTTAGGTTTGAACCTCATTCTTGAAGAGGCCACCAGCTCATCCAGCTGCTTTAAGATTTGGTGTGTCTCTTCCTCATCCGTGGACAAGACTGTTGTGTCATCCATGAAAGCTTTCAGAGGAGGCATCTGGTATCCATCTCCCAGATTCACTGGACCTGAACTCTTCATTGCAGCTTTCAAGATGACTTCCATTGCCAACACGAACAGTATGGGAGAGATTGCACAGCCCATTGCAATGCCCACCTCTAGGTCTATCCAGTCCGTGGTGTATTCTTTGGTAGAGAACCGCATTGAGAACCCTTGGAAATACTTCCTCAGCATTGTTCGGATGTTTTCTGGGATGTGATACATTTCAAGAGCCAGCTGGATCATATCGTGTGGAACTGATCCATATGCATTCGCCAGATCAAGCCAAACTACGTCAATGTCTCTCTTCTCTGTTCTTGCTTTTTGGATGGCATCCCAAATCAACGTGGCATGTTCCAAGCATCCAGGCATTCCTGGTATGCCTCCCTTTTGGACTGACATATCCAGATACTTGTTTTCAGTCAGGTATTTTGTCAATCTTGCTGCCATAACAGAGAAGAAGATTTTCCCCTCGACGTTCAGAAGTGATATTGGCCTGAACTGATTGATGCTGCTGGAGTTCTGCTCCTTCGGAATGTACACTCCTTCAGCTCTCATCCATTGGTCGCTGATCTTCTGGTTCCTCCATGCTGATCGAATCATCTTGTGGAGCCACTCGAGCACTTTTGGGCATTTCTTGTAGAGCAGGTATGGTATTCCGTTTGGTCCAGGTGCTGACTTGGCTCTGGCTTTCTTTACTACGTTCTTCACTTCATCCAATGTTGGTGGTTTGTTATTGAATTTTCCTTCTGGCGCTGCAGGCCAAACCAGATTTTGGATTTCAAGTGGTGCCTCGCGCTGAGAATCGGAATATGTTTCCCTGAGATGCTGCTCTAGGGTTTCCTTGCCCACTGTGAGAGTCCCTGATTTGGGTTGTTCAAACAGCTTTCTTGCAAAGTCAAAGGGATCTTTGAAGAAACGATCTTGAGTCTTCTTCTTTTTGCTCTTTCTTCGCCTTGCTGATTCCACTTTGCTGAGAGCATTGTGTTTGGCCTTCAGATCTTTCCAGAGTTCCAGGAGCCCTTGCTTCTCGAATTCTGAGGCAGTTTTCATTCGCTTTTTAAGCTTCCTTTTCTCCCTCCGGATGCTCTCCATCTGTTGCTGTCTTCTGGATTTCGGGGGAGGCGTTTTTGTCTTTGGCTGCTTCACTCCATAAGTGTCCCTGCAGATAGAGTATATGATGTCTCCGTATGTGTCAAGTTTGTGTTCCAGCGTACTGTTCCCTATTAGCGCATTCAGCTTAAGGACAAGTTCCTCATCTAATTTCTCCCATTGTTCTTTTGCACCTGCAGGCGGCAAATTGAGTTTTCCACGTTTGGCGTTAAGAGCTTGTGCAAAATCCGCATCAGAACCGTCAGCGTGGATGTCCTTGGCACTATGGTTTAATTCCTGGCCTTGGTCATCCAACGTCTCACCTGCTATCTATTACCCATTATCTCTATGTGATTAACTCATTAAGTATAATTCTAGATCAAGTGCTAGAGACAATGATAACAAAATAGTATAGCATATTACTATTAGACCATGTCATCAAAACAACACTCTATACATGATTATCAGTGGTGCTGATCAGCTAAGGGATACACTAAACAGATCAATTAGCTGAGCACGTGTTTCACCAGTCATCATGTCACTATGTGAATACAACCTTGTCAAGTATAAAATACTCTTCCTCTGCACAACAATGCCTTGTATCTTGGCTTTTGGCAGAATATGGTTGTCAATAGTCCTACAATAGCCACATGAAAATAGGGGCTAAATCTATAGTGGTTATTACATTTAAACCTCGGTCCCATCTTTACAATGGTGGCCGCCACGCTAAGTGCTGCAGATCTTGTGAGATAGCACATCGTTTAGATCAAAACATACTTTCTCACTGTGCGAATTATGCAAATCTAGCGCGGTACTCAATAGACTCGAGCTAGAATCTAAAGAAATAAGAGGCACTAAAGTCTAAGCTTACTGCAAATGACAATGAATAATAAAGTGATAAAACTCCAGAACTTACTACAGTAACGCCGTGAAGTTGATCACCTGCTGTGAGATCAAGAGTGGTGGCAGGAAAGGGCACCTCTGGTGAGACTGAGAGTGGCGGTGTAAAAGCACATGCTAGGACGCGCCTTGTTATTTTATACTTTGGGAACCGAGCATGGTCATACTTTCAAACCTTTCAGATAATAAGGTCTGATTGTTGTTCTCACCTACCCAATCAATCAACACTTGGGGCGTGGCGAAAAGTCAACTCTGTTTGAAATTAATGGAGGTCTAATTAATGGAGGTCTTACATAAGTGCAGTGCCTCGGTACACACAACCGGCATACTCGTCTGGTGGTTTTGTTGGTGGCTATTGGCTATTACGCCACAAACACCGAAGGGCGGCATGAAACAAAGACAGTCTGCCCTGGGCTCCATACAACCGCAACATAATCTGCGGTCTTTGTGCGTGGGTTTCCGCGGGTCACACACAATTAGGATGGTGGTTGTACTACAATTTGCTGGAGGCGGCATAGATTAAAGACTGTCTCCTCTACGTTCTGTGAAACTACAACGTAATACTGACTGGAGATGACGACAAAATCTTGTCATAGGCCTGCTTTAGAGTACATGTACACATTGCAGATCTGCTCATTGTTTAGCAGTGTGTTATCTATATGCGCCATGTACTGGTTAGATCTTTGGAATGATTAATGCATAGCTATGGATAGGCAGAGGCTGTGAAATACCAGTATAATTAGGCCAAGAGAATGCAAGGCGTTTTTGATCTAGGCAAACACGCTACACGGTGTTGCCTTTGAGCGTTGTCGGTAAATGGGAAAGATCGTAACAGAGCAAGGCACTCTGTTACATATAGATAGACAGATAGATAGACAGACAGATAGATAGACACATAGATAGATAGACAGACAGATAGATAGACAGACAGATAGACAGATAGGTAGACAGATAGGAAGATAGATACATACATAGATAGACAGACAGATAGATAGACAGACAGACAGATAGATAGACAGACAGACAGACAGCAGACAAATAGACAGACAGATACATACATAGATAGACAGACTGATAGACAGACAGATAGATAGACAGACAGATAGATAGATAGAAGACAGATATGATAAACACACAGATAGATAGATAGACAGACAGATAGATAGATAGACAGAAGATAACAGACAGATAGATGACAGACAGATAGACAGACAGACAGATAGATAGACAGACAGATAGACAGACAGATAGATAGATAGACAGATGGACAAACAGATAGATAGAAGCAGATAGACAGACAGACACATAGACAGATAGATAGACAGACAGATAGTAAGACAGACAGACAGATAGATAGAATAGACAGACAGACAGATAGACAGATAGACAGACAGACAGATAGATAGATGGACAGACAGATAGATAGACAGATAGATAGACAGACACATAGACAGATAGATAGACAGACAGATAGACAGACAGACGATAGATAGACAGACAGACAGACAGATAGATAGATAGATAGACAGACAGATAGACAGACAGACAGATAGATAAACAAACAGACATATAGATAGACAGACAGATAGACAGACAGACAGATAGACAGAAACAGATAGATAGACAGATAGATAGACAGATAGATAGACAGACAGATAGACAGATAGATAGATCAGATAGATAGAAGATAGAACAGACAGATAGACAGAGATAGATAGACAGATGGACAGACAGATAGATAGACAGATAGATAGACAGACAGACACATAGACAGATAGATAGACAGACAGACAGACAGTTAGATAGATAGACAGACAGATACAGATAGATAGACAGACATATAGACCAGACAGAAAGATCGATAGATAGACAGACAGACAGATAGATAGACAGACAGATAGACAGACAGATAGATAGACAGACAGATAGAAGATAGATAGACGAGACAGATAGATAGACAGACAGATAGATAGATAGACAGATAGACAGATAGATAGATAGACAGACAGATAGATAGACAGATAGATAGACAGACAGATAGATAGACAGACAGATAGATAGACAGACAGACAGATAGATAGAGAGACAGACAGACAGATAGACAGACAGATAGACAGACAGATAGATAGACAGACAGATAAGATAGATACAGATAGGAAGATAGATACATACATAGATAGACAGATAGATGACAGATAGATAGACAGACAGACAGATAGATAGACAGACAGATAGACAGACAGATACATACATAGACAGACAGACAGATAGACAGACAGACAGATAGACAGACAGATAGATAGATAGACAGACAGACAGATAGATAGATAGACAGACAGATAGACAGACAGATAGACAGATAGATACACAGACAGATAGATAGACAGACAGACAGATAGACAGACAGACAGATAGATAGACAGAATAATAATAATAATAATAATATATTTTATTTATATAGCGCAAAATCTTGATAAAATCAAATCTAAGCGCTGAGCGTATACATGCATACATACCTACATACATATGAGCGTATACATGCATACATACATGCTTACATACTTACATACATAAATCTAAGCTGAGCGTATACATGCATACATACATACATACATAAATTAAGCGTATACATACATACATACATAACATATTACGCACATGCATACATAATAATTACAATATTTATATAGCGCAAATCTCGACAAAATCAAATCCAAGCGCCGAAAAGACACACACGCACACACGCACGCACGCACACACACGAGCACACACACCACACACACACACACACACACACACACACACACACACACACACACACACACACACACACACACACCAACACATGCATGGCCACAAATGGGGAGAAAAGAATAAAAGCAATAAAAGCAAGAATAAAACCAATGGAAAACCACAGAGAGCACATCATATACAATTATATATTAAAACAAAGTGATTCCCCTCCGAGCGGAGACAGGCTGCAGAGGGGGGTTGAGTGAGGTTAGGATTTTATGCAGAGGAGAAAAGGTGAGTTTTAAGAGCGGACTTGAAGGAGGCAAAATAGGTTGCTGACGGACTGAGAGAGGAAGTTTGTTCCAGGAGAGTGGACCAGAAACAGAGAAGGCTCGTGGACCATAGGTTTTGAGCTTAGTGCGTGGAAAGCGAAAAGTCAGAGGATCGGAGGCAGAGCGGAGGGTACGTGAGGGAACATAGATCTCAAGTAGGCTTGACAGGTAATCGGGGGCTGCGTTATTGAGGCTTTTGTAGCACATGGTGTCTAGTTTGTACTGTATGCGCTTTGATACAGGGAGCCAGTGAAGTTGTGCCAGGAGAGGAGATATGTGGTCAGCTTTTTTCTTTTTGAGTACAAGGCGTACAGCATTGTTTTGAATGCGCTGTAGGATGTGAATGGTGGAGGCAGGAAGACCAGACAGGAGTGAATTGCAATAGTCAATGCGAGACATTATGAAGGAGAGAACGAGTTTTGCAGTTGTTTCGACAGAGAGATACTTCCTGATCAGGCTTATACGATGGAGATGATAGTAGCAAGATCTGGCAGTTTGAGAAACAAAGTTGTTCATGGACAGGGTAGAGTCAATGCAGACACCAAGGTTTTTAGCTGAATCAGAAATTGGGACTGATGTGTTACATAATGGGAGAGAAAGAGGAGGCAGCTGGGAAAGTTTCTGACGGGTGCCAATGAGGATAGCTTCTGTCTTGTCGTCATTAAGCTGAAGTCTATTGTGTGTCATCCAGTTC
>JAPXFY010000034.1:1451615-1454115 GCA_030674185.1 Monoplex corrugatus
TGGAACTAAACAGCAGGAAGACTGAAGTCATGGTGATCAGTAAAAAAAACATGAAATCCCCTCATGCAAAATAACAGCAAATGGCACAACCTTGACACAGGTTAATAAGTTCAAATACCTGGGAACGGTCATTTCATCAGACGGCAGATGCACATCGGAAATAGCTGGCAGAATCGGCCAAGCCAAAACAGCATTCAAGAAGATGACAAGCATTCTTACCAACAAATGCTTATCAATTAACATCAGAAAAAGAGTCCTTGAATGTTATATAGAACCAATACTGTTGTACGGATGCGAGGCGTGGACAGTCAGCAAGCAAAGCCAGAGCAAGATTGAGGCAGCCGAGATGTGGTTTCTAAGAAGAATGTTGAGAGTTCCATGGACAGCAAAGAAAACAAACGAGACAGTCTTGATGGAGGCAGACACAAGTAGATCACTCATAAGGAAGATTAGGAAAAGACAGGCAACATTTATAGGCCATTTTATGAGGAAGGGGGATTTGGAGCACATTATACATTACATGACAAAGCAAGACAAGACACGACAAGGGAAGACAATGCAAGATAAGGCAAAACAAAACAAAGCAACAAGACAAGGCACAAGACAAGACAAGGGAAGGCAAAATAAGACAAGGCAAGGCAAGGCGTGACAAGACAAGGCACAAGACAAGGCAAGGCAAGGCGTGACAAGACAAGGCAAGGAAAGACGATGCAAGACATGACAAGACAAGGCATGACAAAACAAGGCAAGACAAAACAAGACGATGCAAGACAAAAGACAAGGCAATGCAAGGCAAGGCGTGACAAGACAAGGCAAGACAAAACAAGGCAATGCAAGACAAGACAAAACAAGGCAAGACAAAACAAGGCAAGACAAGACGATGCAAGACATAAGACAAGACATAACAAGACAAGACAAGACAAGACTGTTGGCTGTTGATTCTATGCCGTCATTTTTCTAATTCAGGGTTTATACCAAAATTCAGTATTTATTGAATTGTAATATATTCCACTGTAATATGTTATGTTGTATTGTATTGTGTTGTGTTTATATTGTCTGACGTGTTGTTGATAATGTATGTTACTGATATGCTTTGTGTTGTGTTGTATTGTATTGTGTTTATATTGTCTGACGTGTTGTTGATAATGTATGTTACTGATATGCTTTGTGTTGTATTGTATTGTGTTGTGTATATATTGTCTGACGTTTTGTTGATAATGTATGTTACTGATATGCTTTGTGTTGTGTTGTATTGTGTTGTGTTTATATTGTCTGACGTTTTGTTGATAATGTATGTTACTGATATGCTTTGTGTTGTGTTGTATTGTGTTGTGTTTATATTGTCTGACGTGTTGTTGATAATGTATGTTACTGATATGCTTTGTGTTGTGTTGTATTGTGTTGTGTTTATATTGTCTGACGTTTTGTTGATAATGTATGTTACTGATATGCTTTGTGTTGTGTTGTATTGTGTTGTGTTTATATTGTCTGACGTGTTGTTAATAATGTATGTTACTGCATGTCATCGTGGTAATATGCTTTGTGTTGTGTTGTGTTGTGTTGTGTTGTGTTTATATTGTCTGACGTGTTGTTAATAATGTATGTTACTGATATGCTTTGTGTTGTATTGTATTGTGTTGTGTTTATATTGTCTGACGTGTTGTTAATAATGTATGTTACTGTATGTCATCGTGGTAATATGCTTTGTGTTGTGTTGTATTGTGTTGTGTTTATATTGTCTCATGCTGTTTTGTTAATAATGCACATTACTGTATATTATTACATTATTAATGTATATTACTGCATATACAAATGCCTATCAATTAACGTCAGGAAAACAGTTCTTGAATGTTATACGGTTGTGAGGCGTGGACAGTCAGAACAAAATGGAGGTAACAGAAATGTGGTCTCTACGAACAATGTTGAGAGTTCCATGGACAGCAAAGAAAACCATCGAGACAGTCTTGAAGGAGGCAGACGCATGAAGATCATTAATAAAAAAGAAGATTAGGAAAACGACAAACAACATTTATAGGACATTTTATGAGGAAAGGGGAATTAGAGCACCTGGTCACAACAGGAAAGCTGGAGGCCAGGAAAAGAGAGCACCAGGTAGACCCAGGGAAAAAATATGGACGGACTTGCAGGGTGGCTGAGGACAGAGAGGGTGGGAGATGTACTTGCAACGACAAGGGATAGATTCGTACGGAGGGCCATGATCGCCAACATCATGAGGCAAGGCACGTGGTGATGATGATGATGATGATGATGATGATGATGATGTTGATGATGATTACTATATATCATCGTACTGGTATGTTTTGTATTGTGTTGCAGTGTTGTTGTTATAGTGTTATATCGCATCATCATCATCATCATCATCATCATCATCATCATCATCATCATCATCAAGTGCCTTGCCACATGCTGTCGGCGATCATGGCCCTCCATAATTATGTTTCTATCCCTTGTCGCTGCAAGCACATATTCCGCCCTCTGT
>JAPXFY010000034.1:1461615-1464115 GCA_030674185.1 Monoplex corrugatus
CTCTCCTCTCTCCCCCTCTCTGTTCTCTCTCTCCCCTCTCTGTTTCTCTCTCTCTCCCCCTCTCTGTTTCTCTCCCCCGTTCTCTTCTCTCCCCCTCTCTGTTTCTCTCTCTCTCTCTTCTCCCCTCTCTGTTCTCTCTCTCTCCCTCTCTCTCTGTTTCTCTCTCTCTCTCTGTCTTTCTCTTTCTGTCTTCTCTCTCTTCTCCTCTCAAGCCTACTTGTCATTCTGTGAAGTTATCATTATTTCTGTGTACCTAGTGTTCAACCTAATGCACATGAAGTTTATATTCAATTGAGTGAACCAATAAAGTTGTTAATTACTGAATGAACCAATGAAGTTGTTACATTGAGTGAACCAATGAAGTTATTAATTGAGTGAACCAATGAAGTTAATTGAGTGAACCAATGAAGTGTTATTCATTGAGTGAACCAATGAAGTTAAATTGAGTGAACCAATGAAGTTGTATATTGAGTGAACCAATGAAGTTGTTAATTAACTGAGTGAACCAATGAATGTTTAAAATTGAGTGAACCAATGAAGTTGTTAATTAACTGAGTGAACCAATGAATTGTTAATTAATTGAGTGAACCAATGAAGTTGTTATTACTGAGTGAACCAATGAAGTTGTTAATTAATGAGTGAACCAATGAAGTTGTTAATTATAATTGAAGTTGTAAATGACCAATTGTAAAGGTTGAATTTAATTAACTGAGTGAACCAATGAAGTTGTTAATTAATTGAGTGAACCAATGAAGTTGAAAGTTGAGTGGACCAAATACGGTTACAATCGGTTACAAAATACGGTTGCCGTGACGTAAAACATGTATTTCCAAACGTTTGTCGACATTGGGAGAGGTCATTCAAAGTTTGGCATTCATAAGCTCGACTGACGGCAATACTGTAAACATACAACCAGTTGACTTCATTCTGTAATGGTGAAGATCCGAGTTCTTGAGTTACTCCCAGCCGGCAACATTTCAAACCTGGCCTGTTAGCTACCCATCTTAATGTTTCCATCATTCTGGTGGTGTCAGCTTGGAGTTTCATAGGTCCACTGGTCTGTTCGCTGCCCATCTTAATGTTTTCCATCATTCTGGTGGTGTCAACTTACTGTTTCATAGGTCCACTGGCCTGTTGGCTGCCCATCTTAATGTTTCCATCATTCTGGTGGTGTCAGCTTGAAGTTTCATAGGTCCACTGGCCTGTTGGCTGCCCATCTTAATGTTTCATCATTCTGGTGGTGTCAGCTTGGAGTTTCATAGGTCCACTGGCCTGTTAGCTACCCATCTTAATGTTTCCATCATTCTGGTGGTGTCAGCTTGGAGTTTCATAGGTCCACTGGCCTGTTGGCTGCCCATCTTAATGTTTCCATCATTCTGGTGGTGTCAGCTTGGAGTTTCATAGGTCCACTGGCCTGTTAGCTACCCATCTTAATGTTTCCATCATTCTGGTGGTGTCAGCTTGGAGTTTCATAGGTCCACTGACCTGTTGGCTGCCCATCTTAATGTTTCCATCATTCTGGTGGTGTCAGCTTGGAGTTTCATAGGTCCACTGGCCTGTTAGCTACCCATCTTAATGTTTCCATCATTCTGGTGGTGTCAGCTTGGAGTTTCATAGGTCCACTGGTCTGTTGGCTGCCCATCTTAATGTTTCCATTATTCTGGTGGTGTCAACTTGGTGTTTCATAGGTCCACTGGCCTGTTGGCTGCCCATCTTAACGTTTCCATCATTCTGGTGGTGTCAGCTTAGTGTTTCATAGGTCCACTGGCCTGTTAGCTACCCATCTTAATGTTTCCATCATTCTGGTGGTGTCAGCTTGGAGTTTCATAGGTCCACTGGCTGTTGGCTACCCATCTATATGTTTCCATCATTCTGGTGGTGTCAACTTGGTGTTTCATAGGTCCACTGGCCTGTTGGCTGCCCATCTTAATGTTTCCATCATTCTTGTGGTGTCAGCTTACTGTTTCATAGGTCCACTGGCCTGTTGGCTGCCCATCTTAATGTTTCCATCATTCTTGTGGTGTCAGCTTACTGTTTCATAGGTCAACTGGTCTGTTCGCTGCCCATCTTAATGTTTTCATTATTCTGGTGGTGTCAGCTTAGTGTTTCATAGGTCCACTGGCCTGTTCGCTGCCCATATCAATGTTTCCATCATTCTGGTGGTGTCAGCTTAGTGTTTCATAGGTCCACTGGCCTGTTCGCTGCCCATATCAATGTTTCCATCATTCTGGTGGTGTCAGCTTAGTGTTTCATAGGTTCACTGGCCTGTTTGCTGCCCATATCAATGTTTCCATCATTCTGGTGGTGTCAGCTTAGTGTTTCGTAGGTCCACTGGCCTGTTCGCTGCCCATATCAATGTTTCCATCATTCTGGTGGTGTCAGTGTTTCACAGGTCCACTGGCCTGTTGGCTGCCCATCTTATTCTTTCCATCATTCTGGTGGTGTCAGCTCAGTGTTTCATAGGTCCACTGGCCTGTTGGCTGCCCATCTTAATGTTTCC
>JAPXFY010000034.1:1471615-1500632 GCA_030674185.1 Monoplex corrugatus
TAATCGGATGCTCAGAAAAAGTTGTTTGACGCTTCACGTTTCTTTCTTTCCACCACCACCACCACCACAAAATCAGTTTCTGTTGCCTGGTCAGTGCCACATTTACCAGAAAATAAGCGGCGCTAGCCTCCCTTCTTCCTCAAGGACAGAGAACGTGCTGGTAAGTATGAACACCTTTTCTCACACGTATACGTTTTTTTCACGTCCGCACTACAGTCGTGAGCGCCAGCATGAACGAAGCCTTACGACTCTTTTGTTGGGACCCGTCACATTACCGTAATCTTCCTCCCTCCCTCTCTCCCTCAGGGCCACTGCTTAACGACTCAGATTCTGACAATATACTGTGGTTTCAGCCACACACTTCACCAAGACCGTGTCATTTTCCTTGACTTGTGTACGACATAACTAATCAAATGATCTGATCATACAACAGCGCCGTCACAGACCTTATTGATATTGTTGTTTAACCCTTTGACTCCTGCACACTATCCACCAACTGCAAACACTTAAACCTTTTGATTCCCTCACCCTATCCACCATTTTCCTGCAGGAAGCTGGTGGATAGGGTGAGGGAGTCAGAAAGTTGTTTTTGCTCTGCTAGCAAGGTTGACAATGCAGGATGCTGATGGACAGGGTGCGGGAATCAAAGGGTTAAGTTTTTGCTCTGCCAGCATGGTTGACAATGCAGGATGCTCGACAGGGTGCAGTAGTCAAAGGGTTAAAGCCCAGCCGACTGTGTAGAGCCATATCAGGGCTATGACCAGTTCAAAACACACAATACTCCAACACGAAAAAGAAAGGAAAAGAAAATTATGTTACACATATCAAGACATTCGCGCACATAATCTAAGGAGATGCCCTGGCATTGACCACTCCAATTTATCGTACACGGGGATTTAAAAAACACACCTGAATACAAATTTAAACACAATAAGGACACTAAAACATGTACAAAAACAGGCCTAAATTACTTAAAATTGCTTCCGCATATCTCATATCCCTAGAGCCAAAAATGCACTTAACACATGTACCCAATTATCAATCCTAAGAGAAAGTAGTAAAGACATTATCGAACACATACAGGTGAATGGACCAGCAAGGCAGAAAAATGATAAGAAGAAATGACAGAAAGCACACGAGGAAGAAAGAAACAAAGAGAAGGACAGAAAAGAGGAAATTTTTAACACAGAATTTCCAGAAGGTGGGGATATTATTTAAACTGAAAGACCCCCCGGCATCTCCACGGCGGGGGTGTCACAGACCTATTCAAATTGACACGTGTGTAACAGTGACTGGTGCTCATATTCTTTCCAGCGTGAAAGATACCATACTGAAAAATGGTGAGTGCATGGTGGATGCCCAACAGTATATATGACAGAACTATACCAGGGCCGCACCGTGGGACACGCAATCCCCACAACACAGAGTGTACAACACCGTGAAAAAAACCTTTCACTCACAAATTTCTTTCATGCGTAATTTAAATCTTTCTTAACAACACGGTGCAAAAATCAATGTTTGTGGTCGTCTAGACTTAACTGAAGTATGTGCAACTTGAATGGTCTTCGACTCGAGGTGGGCTCACTGATAACTGGCGCCTGCAGTAAAATCGTACAGTTTGTCTAGACTTAACTGAAGTACGTGCACCTTGAATGGTCTTCGACTCCAGATGGGCTCATGAATAGTTGGCGCCTGCAGGAAAATCGTAAAGAGTGGCATGGCATAAAACACCCCCTGCCCAATTGGGCAGCAATGACGAACGCTATTACTCATATCGCTAAAATCACACAACACAGCACTGCCTACAGTGAAAGACTGATTGCGTTTCGCTACGCAAGGCATCCATCATCAATTTTCAAAGCAAATGTTCATACCACACCTATGTGAATATGACTAGTCAGCTGTACCAGCCCCCTCCAGCCTCTTCACATCCTCACCAGCTTTTTGGGGGGGTTGGGGGGTCCATCCTTTCACTTCTTCTCTGTAAGGAAGCCACAGACAGGGAGAGGGAGCCAAAGGCTGGAATTGGTGACCCATGTCCCTTCTCGAAGACTCCTGCACCCTAACCACCAACTGCAAAAACTTAACTCTTTGATTCCCTCACCCTATCCACCAGCTTCCTGCAGGGAGCCGGTGGATAGGGCAAGGGAATCAAAGGGTTTGGTGGATAGGGCGAGGGAATCAAAGGGTTAAGTCTTTTCTTTGCTAGCATGGCTGATATTGCACGATGCTGGTGAACAGGGTGCGGGAGTCAAAGTGTTAATGTTATCACAGGCATCTCCACTGGCTCCCTCCCCATGCTGACATCAGTCTGTTGGCTCCCTCCCCATGCTGACATCAGTCTGATGGCTCCCTCCCCATACTGACATCAGTCCACTGGCTCCCTCCCCATACTGACATCAGTCTGTTGGCTCCCTCCCCATACTGACATCAGTCTGTTGGCTCCCTCCCCATACTGACATCATCTGTTGGCTCCCTCCCCATACTGACATCAGTCTGATGGCTCCCTCCCCATACTGACATCAGTCTGCTCCCTCCCCATACTGACATCAGTCTGTTGGCTCCCTCCCCATACTGACATCAGTCTGTTGGCTCCCTCCCCATACTGACATCAGACTGTTGGCTCCCTCCCCGTACTGACATCATCTGTTGGCTCCCTCCCCATACTGACATCAGTCTGCTGGCTCCCTCCCCATACTGACATCAGTCTGTTGGCTCCCTCCCATACTGACATCAGTCTATTGGCTCTCTCCCCATACTGACATCAGTCTGTTGGCTCCCTCCCCATACTGACATCAGTCTGTTGGCTCCCTCCCCATACTGACATCAGTCTGCTGGCTCCCTCCCCATACTGACATCAGTCTGTTGGCTCCCTTCCCATACTGATATCAGTCTGTTGGCTCCCTCCCCATACTGACATCAGTCTGATGGCTCCCTCCCCATACTGACATCAGTCTACTGGCTCCCTCCCCATACTGACATCAGTCTGCTGGCTCCCTCCCCATACTGACATCAGTCTGTTGGCTCCCTCCCCATACTGACATCAGTCTGTTGGCTCCCTCCCCATACTGACATCAGTCTGCTGGCTCCCTCCCCATACTGACATCAGTCTGTTGGCTCCCTCCCCATACTGACATCAGTCTGTTGGCTCCCTCCCCATACTGACATCAGTCTACTGGCTTCCTCCCCATCGCCCCATTAAATGCATCATCCTCATCCGCCGGTTCCATCTGTGCCTGTGCCGTGCCTTGCGTTACATTAGTCTGCACTGACTGCCGCTCATTCCTGGTAACCTGGGCATGCCGTTCTCGTCAAACTCCAGCCCTGGGGCCTGCAAAAGACAGAAAGCACAACTGCTGAATATGTCAATGGGTGTGAACATGTTTAAAATGAGGAGACAGTCTAAAAGGAGAGCTGACACTGCATACTGGTACCCAAGCCCTGTTTGGTGTAAAAGTTAACTACCCGCCGTCCTATCAGCGCATTGTTAGTGTTGTTTAACTCTTCGGAGACGTAACAGCGGACATTCTGCTGCAGCTGGCCAAACCATTACAGACGTGATAGCGGATATTCCGCTGCGGTTTTTAAAAATAGATGCAATCCGGTTGCTGGTCTAAGGGAACTAACTACACATATAGGAACACTCCTTGGTATCTTCTGAAGTGTTTGTTACTTCCCTTGTATCAATTTTATCCCGATTAGTTACAGTTTTTGCCTTTATCCAAACCAACCGGAGTGACCGTCCTTGCACCAAAATGGCGACATTTAGGCCTTCTTCTTCTTCTTCAAAGGATCGTCATAATCACTTTGCTGCTTCACCTGTGTGAAAACAAAGCTGTGTTTGTTCTTTTATATCTTCTGGTCATACCAAGGACTTGTGATTACCTGGATTTCTGGATTACCTGGTCAAGAATGGGTGTTTTACTGACGTTATGTGTTGGATTACTGTCAATCAAAAACTTCTTTCCCAGAGCCAAAACCCTACCCCATTTCAGCTTCTAGGAAGGTAAGTAGAATAGATGTATTGTCCTTGTATGTAGCTTCAGCTCAAAGAGCGTAAATTGAATTTTATTTTGATATAAAATATGTTCTTGTGCTGTAAAATCTGTATTTTTGAGAATTTTTTTAACCCCCCCCAAAATCGTGCGTCTCCAAGGGTTGTGGCAGGTCCCGTTGATCGCGTCCACAGTGGTTGCGCAAGGCAACTATATTACGTCTTCAAAGAGTTAAGGCCCAGCCCCCGACTGCGTAGAGCCATATCTGGGCTATAACCTGTTTCAGGGCTATAACCTGTTTCAGGGCTATATCCTGTTTCAGGGCTATAACCTGTTTCAGGGCTATATCCTGTTTCAGGGTTATATCCTGTTTCAGGGCTATAACCTGTTTCAGGGCTATATCCTGTTTCAGGGCTATAACCTGTTTCAGGGCTATATCCTGTTTCAGGGTTATATCCTGTTTCAGGGCTATATCCTGTTTCAGGGCTATAACCTGTTTCAGGGCTATAACCTGTTTCAGGGCTATAACCTGTTTCAGGGCTATATCCTGTTTCAGGGCTATATCCTGTTTCAGGGCTATATCCTGTTTTAGGGCTATAACCTGTTTTAGGGCTATATCCTGTTTCAGGGTTATAACCTGTTTCAAGGCTATATCCTGTTTCAGGGTTATATCCTGTTTCAGGGCTATAACCTGTTTCAGGGCTATATCCTGTTTTAGGGCTATAACCTGTTTCAGGGCTATATCCTGTTTCAGGGTTATATCCTGTTTCAGGGTTATATCCTGTTTCAGGGTTACAGAGCTGCCAACCCCTGAGCTCATGCAATAGTACCATTTCAGAAATTTCATAGTAATTTTTGGCAAATGATAGTAATTTAGTCTAAAAAAAACCCAAAACTCAGAAAACAGACAAATTTACACCAAAACGCAACAGAGAAATTTACAACACATTTTCCACTATATAACTAACCTCATATGACTCCATTCCAGTGTCTTGTTACACAATACTTCAGTATATATTTCACTTTTGAAGTCCACACTTTGACAAAGTTCCAGTATTCCATTTCCAGTATCTTTATCCACAAAACAGAAGTATATTTACAAGATATGTACAAAGGTTGACTCGAGTCACAGGCTACTGACTGGTGGAGGTTGATGCCCCCTGCTCAGCTTGCTGAGCTAGCTGCCGTCTGGTTGCAGACTTGCACTTCCTGAGCAGTTCGTCTGACAAGGTAGTTTTGTAGCAGGGACCCTCCTTTCTGGCCTTCAGAACCATAAGGGCATCCAATGTTTCCCCACCCATGGTGCCCCTGAAGTCAGTCTTGTTTCTGCGTACTTCACTGAAGATCCTCTCGCAGGCACAATTAGATACTGGGATCAGTAGAATCGTCAGCATGAAGACAGAGAGCCGTTTCAAGCAGCAGACACCATTATGGTCCTTCATGGCACCGATCTCTTTCCACTGCAGCTCTGCTGATTGCTGGTTAAGTACTACAGGTGGAAGGTCTGTTGCCTGGTAGTCACAGAACTCTACCTCCAGGTCATCAGGGGTGGTTTCAGGTGGTAGAGAGCAGGGAAATCTCTTCAAGAAGTACCTCAGGGAAGACACTTGGGCAGACTTCTGCAAACTCACATCAGCAACTTCTGCATGCTTCCAGAGAGTCTCCTTGGCTGGGT
The DNA here is from genome assembly GCA_030674185.1 of Monoplex corrugatus. Classification (NCBI taxonomy): domain Eukaryota; kingdom Metazoa; phylum Mollusca; class Gastropoda; order Littorinimorpha; family Ranellidae; genus Monoplex; species Monoplex corrugatus. The sequence continues at coordinate 1,477,286 of JAPXFY010000034.1, forward strand.
TCACCTTCTCCTGCATGTACTTGCATGCTTCCATGTAGAAGGTTTTCACATGGCCCAGGAAATCTTTCTTGTTGCTTTCATCCAGAGTCTCCAGGAGTTCTCGTGTAGTGCCTCCTATGAAGATGTCCTTCTCAGCCTTGTGGTTGTACGCAGATTTGAAGTCCACCTCCATCAGGGACCCACTGCTCAGCGCTGATGGTTTGAGAAAGCTGACAAGCAGGCGCCTGTACAGCTGCTCCAGGTCTCTCTTGATGACATGGATCCTGGCGCTGTCTGTCTGCTCCTGTTTATTGACTTTGTTGAAGATTTCTAACACTGTGGCATAGAAAAGGACATACAACTTGGTGGTCCGGCGTTTGAAGAAATCGCTCAGTCTCTGCCTCACAGGTGGATTTGATGAACTGGAAGCTGTCTTGAGGCTACATTCTTCCCTGAAGAATTTGTCCAGAGCCCTCCACTGCTCGATAACTCTGTCCAATGCAGCCCCTAAAGAGAGCCATCGAGTTGGCACATGATCACAGATTTTGTGGCTCGGCAGATCAAGATCTTGTTGAATTTGCCGGAATCTCTGCTGTCTGGTGGAGCTCTTAGAAAAATACCAAGAGAGCTGCCGCATGGTGTCATCCATGTCATACTTGGCAGATTCCTTCATGGCCTTCTTGACGGTGAGGTTCAGAAGATGACACACACATCCGGCAAGGAATACATCTGGATGTTTCTCTCTGATGAAGCTGATCACCCCTTTGTTTGCCCCAACCATCACATTTGCATTGTCTGTCACGAACGCCAGACAGTTGCTCCAGCTAACTTCAGCTGCTCTCAGCTCAGAATGCAACAAGTTGAAGATGTTTTCCCCAGTAGCCGATTTGTCACAAGCTGGGACACTGAGTAGTTCTGTCTTTATGTTCCCATCAGGATCCAGTGCCCTGACCACAATGGGGAAACTTTTGTCCTCCCCCTCCTGACTGCCGTCAGTTCCTACAACAAAGGGCCCCTTCAGCATGCAATCTACCAGGTGGGCTTTGCTCTCCTTGGCACACTCCTTGACGATGCTGGTGGTTTTTGTCTTTGCACAGCTGTAGGCTTGAGCTATGGTGCTGTCTGGAAACATGGTTTTGAATAGCTGCCCCGCATGGTCGGCTGCTGACAGGGCAATGTTATGCTCCACCAAGAAGCCAGTGAACAGAGTCTCTGCACGGATGGTCTTGAGGTCGGTGCTGTCATCCTTGCGACCCATGAAGTCCATGAGGGACGCGTTCTTCTGTAAGGCAGCTGCCTTGGAGGTGTGCCTCACTGACTTCACATGTTTCTTAACATCGTCGAACCCACCATGAGAAATAATGAAGTCCAACACACACACACTGCACTGTGCATAGTTGTTTCCAACTCGAGAACGCACGATGCAGGGGTAGACTTCCGTATGAGAAGGAAGGAAAGTCTGTCCCACTCAGATCTTCTTCTTCTTGGCATCACTTTCGCTATTACTGTCTGATGCTGGCAGAGACAGGCGTTTGCCTTTCCCACTACCACGCGGTCGGCCTCGAGTCGCCATTGTTGAGTCAACCGGGCGGAAGTTGTACAGCGAGAATAACAGTCGTCATGCGAGATCTCGTTTTTGTAAACAACAATGGCCGCCTAGCCGAGTTAGTTTCTATTTTGCTATCGGCGTTTTCTCTTCTTCTTAGAACTCTTCTTCTTTACTAAAAACCTATGCTTGGATTTTTTTTTTCGTAACATAATCGAGTCGATCGTAAATTCGTAAAAAATAAATAAGTTCGTAAATAATTACGCTCAAATCGTAACAGTTGGCAGTACTGGGGTTATATCCTGTTTCAGGGCTATAACCTGTTTCAGGGCTATAACATGTTTTAGGGCTATAACATGTTTCAGGGCTATATCCTGTTTTAGGGCTATATCCTGTTTCAGGGCTATAACATGTTTTAGGGCTATATCCTGTTTCAGGGCTATAACCTGTTTCAGGGCTATATCCTGTTTCAGGGCTATAACATGTTTCAGGGCTATAACCTGTTTTAGGGCTATATCCTGTTTCAGGGCTATATCCTGTTTCAGGGCTATAACATGTTTTAGGGCTATAACCTGTTTTAGGGCTATAACCTGTTTTAGGGCTATAACCTGTTTCAGGGCTATAACCTGTTTCAGGGCTATATCCTGTTTCAGGGCTATAACCTGTTTCAGGGCTATATCCTGTTTCAGGGCTATATCCTGTTTCAGGGCTATATCCTGTTTCAGGGCTATAACCTGTTTCAGGGCTATAACCTGTTTCAGGGCTATATCCTGTTTCAGGGTTATATCCTGTTTCAGGGCTATAACCTGTTTTAGGGCTATAACATGTTTCAGGGTTATATCCTGTTTCAGGGCTATATCCTGTTTCAGGGCTATATCCTGTTTCAGGGCTATAACCTGTTTCAGGGCTATAACCTGTTTCAGGGCTATATCCTGTTTCAGGGCTATATCCTGTTTCAGGGCTATATCCTGTTTCAGGGCTATAACCTGTTTCAGGGCTATATCCTGTTTCAGGGCTATATCCTGTTTCAGGGCTATATCCTGTTTCAGGGCTATAACCTGTTTTAGGGCTATAACCTGTTTCAGGGCTATAACCTGTTTCAGGGCTATATCCTGTTTCAGGGCTATATCCTGTTTCAGGGCTATAACCTGTTTCAGGGTTATAACCTGTTTCAGGGCTATATCCTGTTTCAGGGCTATAACCTGTTTCAGGGCTATATCCTGTTTCAGGGCTATAACCTGTTTCAGGGCTATATCCTGTTTCAGGGTTATATCCTGTTTCAGGGCTATATCCTGTTTCAGGGCTATATCCTGTTTCAGGGCTATAACCTGTTTCAGGGTTATATCCTGTTTCAGGGCTATATCCTGTTTCAGGGCTATATCCTGTTTCAGGGCTATAACCTGTTTCAGGGCTATATCCTGTTTCAGGGCTATATCCTGTTTCAGGGCTATAACCTGTTTCAGGGCTATAACCTGTTTTAGGGCTATATCCTGTTTCAGGGCTATATCCTGTTTCAGGGCTATATCCTGTTTCAGGGCTATATCCTGTTTCAGGGCTATAACCTGTTTTAGGGCTATATCCTGTTTCAGGGCTATATCCTGTTTCAGGGCTATATCCTGTTTCAGGGCTATATCCTGTTTCAGGGCTATATCCTGTTTCAGGGCTATAACCTGTTTTAGGGCTATAACCTGTTTCAGGGTTATATCCTGTTTCAGGGCTATATCCTGTTTCAAAACAGACACGATACTTCAACATGACAACAACAACAACAACAAAACATACACACATCAATGCATTCACGCACATAATCTAAAGCGGTGGCCCTAGAGTTGACCACTCCATGCAATTTATTGCACAGGGGATTTTGTAAAATATTGTAAAAATATCAAGTGTATTTGCGGAGAACAATTCACACTGTTTCACTGTTTATTTTACTGGAAAATGCTACATTCTTTTTTACCAAAAATATTTACACAAGAAAACTATTCTGAAAGTCATTTTAACGAAGTAACTTCAGATCAGTCTTTATCAGTTAAAATTTCAGAATCATTGGTTCACAGTCCTGTTAATGTAATGCTTTAAGTTTATGAAGTTAGTATTTTAGCGTTAAATTTTTCCTTCACATTGTTAATGTTAATTGTTAGTGTTAAGATCTTGTTCCATTTTTCTATTTACCCACTGACTCATGTCTTTTACTCTGTCTCCCCTCTCCCCACAATGCAACTCGCCCACCTCTCATCCTCCATTTTTCCCCCCGTCTAATATCACTCATAGTGAACAGACGTTAAATTGAAGAACGAACGAACGAACGAAATAAGGGCAGTAAAACGTATAAAAATGGGCTTAAATTACCTGAAATTCCTTGCGCATATCTCATCCCCCTACAGCCAAAAATTCACTTTACACATGTACCCAATTATCAATCCTAAGAGAAAGTAATTAAAGACTTTATTGAACACATACAGGTGAATGGACCAGCTATACAGAAAATGACAGGAAGAAATGACAGAACGCAAAGGAGGAACAAAGAAATATAGAGAGCGAGAAAAAAGAGGTAATTTCTAGCACATAATGTCCAGAAGGTGAGAACACTATTTCTACTGGAAGAGCCCCCGGTATCCCCATGGGGGGTGGGGGGTGGGGGGGTGTAGAGGCAAACCACCTGCCGTCCTCTCAGCACATTACAGACCCTGACTCGGTGACAATTCTGTGAACAGCTTCCCACTTGTGGTGGATACCCAACCTTCTTTGGGGTTGGTGAAGGTAAAGCAGTGAGGGTTATGGGATAATCTTTATCTTTGGTCTAGCGATTAATGCAACGGACTACTGACTGGCAGGTTGTGGGTTCGAATCCCCATCAGTCCCTTCAAAAACCATAGTGGAACTTTTCGGCTCTGACCGGCTTCTACCCAGAGTTGGATGTGCTGCGGTCTCACTGGAAAACTGGGACCACACAGTCAAGTCTCATCCGCTTCACAGATGCATCATTGAGGGTGTTGTTCAAATTTTCTGACCAGCACCACTAGTGTCTGTATCTCTCGGGCCTGGTTGACGCCAGGATATATCATGATAGTAAGCGTCGAGTACAGCCCTGTCACGCAGTCTCACTCCTAGATGGAACTCCATGGCATTGTGATTGTCGTCCTTATCGACATCATCATCATTAAGAAGCCTGTGCCAGCTTCTGTGGCCATTGAAGTGGAATGGAAAATGGGACGAAAAAAAACAAACAAGAAAAAAGGTGAGCACAAAGGTAACCTCCCTGACACGGCGCACAAATCCGAGACACTTTAGTTGGCCACTTTTTGGTTCTGCGCTGCAAGCTATAAATAGCACGCATCTTTCCCTGACCTTTCCACTCCCCACCCCACTTTCACCCATCCTGTGGTGAGGCACAGGCGTGCGTGGAAGTATAGGCCTACAGATTGACCAAGATTCAAGTAACTCTTGAAAGAACGAAGCAGTTACAAAGTATTGCTGTAGCACAAGACGGACTTTGGTCAAACCTGCTTGGCTAAAAATAGCACTCGCAGGCGATGCCAGCTGGCAGAAAGGTACCAACTAAAAGGTGTCAGAATGGCTGGGAAAATGCAGCCGTGCTGAGTGCGACAATCCTACAACAAAAAAAAAATTTTTTTTTTAAACTAAAAAAAAAAAAAGAGCACAAAAGTAACTACCTGAATGCAATGATCCTAAAAAAAAACAAAAAACAAACAAACAAAAACAAAAAAAAAACAAACAAAGAAATGGACAAAAGCCATGTAAACAAAAGCTCTCACCATATCCCCCACAATGTCCTTTGGTGGTTGTCCTAGTTCCTGCATCTGCCAACAGAAATGAAACAAAAATTATCTCAGTCGGGGTCATCTGTTGATGACTCATAAAGATAACCTTGTTTGAGGCCATCTGTTTATCCATGAAATCACATAAATCTCTTGAGGCCATCTGTTTATCCATGAAATCACATAAATCTCTTGAGGCCATCTGTTTATCCATGAAATCACATAAATCTCTTGAGGCCATCTGTTTATCCATGAAATCACATAAATCTCTTGAGGCCATCTGTTTATCCATGAAATCACATAAATCTCTTGAGGCCATCTGTTTATCCATGAAATCACATAAATCTCTTGAGGCCATCTGTTTATCCATGAAATCACATAAATCTCTTGAGGCCATCTGTTTATCCATGAAATCACATAAATCTCTTGAGGCCATCTGTTTATCCATGAAATCACATAAATCTCTTGAGGCCATCTGTTTATCCATGAAATCACATAAATCTTTTGAGGCCATCTGTTTATCCATGAAATCATATAAATCTCTTGAGGCCATCTGTTTATCCATGAAATCATATCAATCTCTTGAGGCCATCTGTTTATCCATGAAATCATATAAATCTCTTGAGGCCATCTGTTTATCCATAAAATCATATAAATCTCTTGAGGCCATCTGTTTATCCATAAAATCACATAAATCTCCTGAGGACATCTGTTTATCCACAAAATCACATAAATCTCCTGAGGCCATCTGTTTATCCATAAAATCATATAAATCTCTTGAGGCCATCTGTTTATCCATAAAATCATATCAATCTCTTGAGGCCATCTGTTTATCCATAAAATCACATAAATCTCTTGAGGCCATCTGTTTATCCACAAAATCACATAAATCTCCTGAGGCCATCTGTTTATCCATAAAATCATATAAATCTCTTGAGGCCATCTGTTTATCCATAAAATCATATCAATCTCTTCTTCGATCCTCATCAAGTTTATCTCTCGAATAAATCTAGTGAAAAACAAAGAGTCAGCAAAAAGTGTCCACCTCCCCCAAAAAAACTCCCCCCTCCCCCCATCAACACAACATACACAGTCTCACCTGCTGCATAAGATCCAAGAGCTTTTCAAAGCGCTGTGACTTCACTTCAGCAGTGTCATCTGCCGTCTCCTCTTCATATACACTGCAGATGGCCACCATCACCTCGTACTGCCGGCGATAAAGGTCAAGGTCGCTGCCCTCTATCTTGCCCTCGTTTTCTGACAGGTAGGTGGGATACTGTCAAACAGAGCCACAGACTTTGACAGGATTTGTTAGTGTCCTTGTTATTTTTGTTCAAAGCCCAACAGGTAGGTGGGATACTGTCAAACAGAGCCACAGACTTTGACAGGATTTGTTACTGTTCTTCTTATTTTTGTTTAAAGCCCAACAGGTAGGTGTGATACTGTCACACAGAGCCACAGACTTTGACAGGATTTGTTACTGTTCTTCTTATTTTTCTTTAAAGCCCAACAGGTAGGTGTGATACTGTCACACAGAGCCACAGACTTTGACAGGATTTGTTACTGTTCTTCTTATTTTTCTTTAAAGCCCAACAGGTAGGTGTGATACTGTCACACAGAGCCACAGACTTTGACAGGATTTGTTACTGTTCTTCTTATTTTTATTTAAAGCCCAGCCGACTGCGTAGAGCCATATCAGGGCTATAACCTGTTTCAAAACATACACAATATTTCGACAGAAAAAAGACGAAAGGAAAAGAAAATTAAACACACACGTCAATGCATTCACGCACATAATCTAAGGAGAAGCCTGTGGTGTTGACCACTCCGGCCAATAGATCTCACTAAGGATTTAAAAACCATACCTGAATATAAATTGAAACACAAGTAAGGACACTAAAACATATTTCAAAAAAGGGCCTAAATTACCTTAAATTGCTTCTGCATATGTCACCTCCCTAGAGCCAAAAATGCACTTAATACATGTACCCAATTATCAATCCTAAGAGAAAAGTACGTAAGACTTTATCGAACACATACAGTGAATGGACCAGCAAGGCAGATAATGATAGGAAGAAATGACAGAAAGCAAAGGAGGAAGAAAGAAACAAAGAGAGTGACAGAAAAGAGGAAATTTCTAGCACAGAATTTCCAGAAAGTGGGGATACTATTCCTACGGAAACAGACCCCGGCATCCCCATGGGGGAAACTGGGATAGGAAGATTTAAAACCAGCACTGTCACACACTGTGATTAGATCGCCTATCTGTGGCACAGAAATCACAATCATACACAGTTAAACAATGCTGCTGTGTCATTTAAATGGCTTCAGTTCAACTCTGCCGCAAATTTCTGTAATCAGAAACACAGAAGATGATGACCAATCAGCTTACACATTCTTCTGAGTGGAGAAGTTTTCTAAAAAAACAAAAATTAAAAAGCACCCATAACCGAAATAGACAACAACAGATGTTATAAAAAGTATAACTACAAGTAATGATTTTCAACATTGTTTTCAGGTTTATCAGAGGCATTAGTGTACAAACATGTAAGAGTCTATGCTAAGGCTTAACGTTAGCCATGAGTTCAATAAGAAGCCGAACTTTAGCCATCAGTTTGCCAAGGAGTCAATCAATATCTAGGTGTTACAGGCTCGTTAAACACCTCTTATATTTGATAACAAATTTGGGCGCCCACTAATTCAACTTGCCTCTGAGATCACTAGACCCATTCACTTTGAAAAAAATAATTAGAGTAATAAAGCATGGCCAGTCGCCGTGGTGTAGTGGTTAATGCAATGGACTATCGACTGGACGGTTGTGGATTCGAATCCCCATCAGTCCCTTCAAAAATCATTGCAGGATTTTTCAGCTCTAACTGGCTCCTACTCAAGAGTCGGGCATGCTATGGGCTCACTGGGAAGACTGGGACCACACAGTCCAGTCTCATCCACTTCAAGTAAGCATCACTGAGGGTACTGCTCAAATCTTCTGACCGGCACCGCAGGTGTCTGTATCTCTCGGGCCTGTTTGACGCCAGGATGTATCATGATAGTAAGCACAAAAGTACAGCCCTGTCACGCAGTCTCAATCCTAGATGGAACTCCATAGCATGATGGTTATCATCCTCATCAACATCATCATCGCATTGTTTAAAAAAAAAAAAAAGAACTGCCCCAGCTTCTGTGGTTATTAAGGTGGCACAGAAAATGGGGCGTGAAAAAAGAGGTGAGCACAAAGGTTACCTCCCTGAGTGCGATGATCCTTCAAAAAAAAAAAAAAAAGGAAGACAGAGTATCAAAATGATACGAGTGAAAATCAATAATTTTCACACAAATCACAAGGCATGGATTTTTTCCCCTTATTCTTTTCATTTTCAAACACAGTCCTTCTTTGTTTTAAACGCTCCTTTCTTTCTTTTTTTTTTTTCTCCTTTTCAAATCTCTTGTTTGTATTGTTGATGTGCCATGTGCATGATAATTCCATGATTGCCAATGTATTGCTGGTATAGATCAGAAAAGTACGGATAGTGTTTCGTGCAGAACTGCTAAAATGTTGACTACTAAGTAACAAGTAATTCCCCTGAAAAATATTCTTTCTTTGATGATGACAATATGATTGGTGGTGTAGTGTGTGTATGTGTGTGTGTGTATGTGTGTGTGTGTGTGTAGTGTGTGTGTGTGTGTGTGTGTGTGTGTATATGTGTGTGTGTGTGTGTGTGTGTGTGTGTGTGTGTGTGTGTGTGTGTGTGTGTGTGTAGTGTGTGTGTATGTGTATGTGTGTGTAGTGTGTGTGTAGTGTGTGTGTGTGTGTGTGTGTGTGTGTGTGTGTGTGTGTGTGTGTGTGTGTGTGTGTGTGTGTGTGTGTGTGTGTGTGTGTGTGGTGTGTGTGTGTGTGTGTGTGGATGTGTGTCTGTGTGTGTGTCTGTGTATGTGTGTGGTGTGTGCGTGCGTGCGTGCATGTGTATATGTTGTGTGTGTGTGTGTGTAATGTGTGTGTGTGTGTGCATCTGTGGTGTGTGTGTGTGCATGTTATTGTGTGTTATGTGTGTGTGTGTGTGTGTGTGTTTATGTGTGTGTGTGTGTGTGTGTGTGTGTGTGTGTGTGTGTGTGTGTGTGTGTGTGTGTGTGTGTGTGTGTGTGTGTGTCTGTAGATGCACTTGGTGTGTATGGGTGTGTGCACACATAAAATATTTGATTCAGTATATTAATGCATATGTCCATGTATGTGTGTACACCTTCCTTTGGTGTGAGTGTGTGCACAAATATGTGTATGTGTGAGTACCTACGTGTATGTGAGAGTGACAGAGAGATGTACTCATTGCAGTCATACTTTTAAAGGCATATGTGGTTTTCTTTTTAACATATACCACTTTCCTCGTAAGCCTGAGAGATATGTGGAAATTCAACAGATAATGTATTCTTTATTGCTTCTTTAACATTCTATGGCTTCCAGTGACCGTTTCACCACAGCAGGTGGGGGCAACATTAAGCTACCTGCTTTACATGTGTCCGCCTCTGCTACTTCTGCTTTTGTGACGCACTTTCAGTTCTTGTGAGATAAGATGCTATATATAAGTAGTTATTACACTCATTTTCTGTCTGGAAGGTAAAGGGGGGGGGGGGGGGGGGGGGGTTAAAAAAGATAGGGGGGTGGAAGGAATAACGCAAGCACCAAAAAAGTCATGGTGGTGTAGTGGTTAGCGCAACGGACTACCCACTGGCAGGTTCTGGGTTCGAATCCCCATCAGCCAATTCAAAAATCATGATGGGATCTTTCAGCTCTAACCGGTTCCTACCCAGAGTTGGGCGTGCTATGGGCTCATCGGGAAAACTGGAACCACACAGTGGAGTCTCATGCACTTCATGGATGTGTCACTGAGGGTGTTGCTCAAATCTTGACCAGCACCACAGGTGTCTGCATCTCTTGGGCCTGGTTGACGCCAGGATATATCATGATGATAAGCGTAGAGAACAGCCCTGTCACGCAGTCTCAATCCTAGATGGTACTCCACAGTATTATGATTATCATCCTCATCGACATCATCATTATCGCACTGAAAAAACTGCCAGCTTCTGTGGCCATTAACCCTTTTCCTACCAAGAAAATAGGTCACTGTACTAACTATTGACCAAGTAATGTTAGGAGAAAGAAAGGCTGGAGGGGGTATTGTCAGAAAACAAGGTATATCTTTGCCATTTTTGCCGCTTCAAACGTCGTGTAAACGCAGAAAGGAAATGACAAGAGTATACTCCCTTTGCTGGAAATGGATTCACGTCAGCAATGCGGTAATTTTCTATTTATATACTCCAAACTGAAACTACGGTTCAGGGCAAGAAATCCTCATGACGCGGTCCACAGAGAGAGAAAGCCGAGTCACGAGGATCTTGTGACGCGGTACGGAATGTGTTAAGGTGTCCTTGGGTGCGATGATCCTAAAACAAACATACACACAAAAAAAACACCACAAACACCAGGGGAGTAATAGAATGCCAGACTTAATCAATGTATTCCTCCCATCTGCAGTTAAGTGCAAGAAACAAGGTTACTGACACAAACACTGTACTCCCGTTTCATTTTTTCTTCTTTTTTTGTCTTTGCTTTTGTTTGTTCGTTAACCCTTTGATTCCCGCATCCTATCCACCAAATGCAAAAACTTCACCCTTTGACTCCCTCACCCTATCTACTCACACATACGCATATTCATTCATGTTTTCTGCAGGAAGTTGGTGGATAGGGAGAGGGAGTCAACAGGAAGCTGGTGGATAGGGTGAGGGAATCAAAGGACAGGAAGTTGGTGGATAGGGTGAGGGAATCAAAGGGTTAAATTTTTCTTTGTAAGCAGCATGGGGGAAGTTTACTTTTTCTTTTTATAATAGAACTGGGTATTTTGTTTGTTTGTCTGTTTTTGTTGTTGTTGTTGTTGACATGAACGCCAAACATCAGAGTTAAAATTAGCCCAAAGATGGAAGATACAGTTTTAAGATTTCAATTATGAAGGCTAATATCAACCCTTTGACTCCCACACCTATCTACCAACTGCGATAACTTAACCCTTTGATTCCCTCACCCTATCATCCAGCTTTCTGCATGAAGCTGACGGCCAGGGTAAGGGAATCAAAGGGTTGTTTTTGCTTTGCTAGCACAGCTGACAATGCAGGATGCTGGTGGACGGTGCGGGAGTCAAAGGGTGAAGTTTTTGCTTTGCTAGCATAGTTAACAATGCAGGATGCTGGTGGACAGGGTGTGGGAGTCAAAGGGTTAAGTTTTTGCTTTGCTAGCACAGTTGACAATGTAGGATGCTGGTGGACAGGGCGCGGGAATAAACGGGTTAAAGTGAAAGCCCCGTCTCCTTACCTTAGAAGAGATCTCCTTGAGGGAGGGGTACAGGACACTTTTCGACAACAACGTCTGCATCAGCTCTTGCATCATGGGCATAAAGTCCTCACCTTGACCTTCAGCCTGTTCCTGACCTTGACTCTCCAAGGTCTCCTCCTGCAATAGAAGAGAAGGTCATAGATTCAAGAATACTCAGCCTGCAAACTTTCTGCTCTTTCAGGTATCTGTTAGTTCCCTCCACCTTGCTGCCTTCTGGTTCCGATACAGTATTACTTGTTACTTTTACTACTACTCTTTTACTATTACAATGGCTGATGTGACGTGTCTAGTGTCTTGGCTGGTGACTGCATGCTTGTCACCTCTAAGCTTTCTGCCAGCACCGCTGGCTAGCACTGCTGCTTGCCGCTATGCGAAAAGGAGAGCAGAATGTTCTTTCTCAAACTTTCTGACCCTTCTGTTTTGCAGGATTTCAAGTTCTTCCTCAAACTGTCTGACCAGTCTGTTTTGTAGGATTTCAAGTTCTTCCTCAAACTGTCTGACCCTTCTGTTTTGCAGGATTTCAAGTTCTTCCTCAAACTGTCTGACCAGTCTGTTTTGTAGGATTTAAAGTTCTTCCTCAAACTGTCTGATCAGTCTGTTTTGCAGGATTTCAAGTTCTTCCTCAAACTGTCTGACCAGTCTGTTTTGCAGGATTTAAAGTTCTTCCTCAAACTGTCTGACCCTTCTGTTTTGCAGGATTTAAAGTTCTTCCTCAAACTGTCTGACCAGTCTGTTTTGCAGGATTTCAAGTTCTTCCTCAAACTGTCTGACCCTTCTGTTTTGCAGGATTTCAAGTTCTACCTCAAACTTTCTGACCAGTCTGTTTTGCAGGATTTCAAGTTCTTCCTCAAACTGTCTGACCCTTCTGTTTTGCAGGATTTAAAGTTCTTCCTCAAACTTTCTGACCAGTCTGTTTTGCAGGATTTAAAGTTCTTCCTCAAACTTTCTGACCCTTCTGTTTTGCAGGATTTAAAGTTCTTCCTCAAACTTTCTGACCAGTCTGTTTTGCAGGATTTAAAGTTCTTCCTCAAACTGTCTGACCAGTCTGTTTTGCAGGATTTCAAGTTCTACCTCAAACTGTCTGACCAGTCTGTTTTGCAGGATTTCAAGTTCTTCCACAAACTGTCTGACCAGTCTGTTTTGCAGGATTTCAAGTTCTACCTCAAACTGTCTGACCAGTCTGTTTTGCAGGATTTCAAGTTCTTCCACAAACTGTCTGACCAGTCTGTTTTGCAGGATTTAAAGTTCTACCTCAAACTGTCTGACCAGTCTGTTTTGCAGGATTTGTTCTACTCTTACCCATCCCCTGCACCATTTTTCTTCTTTTCATTATAGTTTACTCCATCTTTTTACTCCTCCTCCTTCTCCTACTTCTCGCTTCACTCCTTAATAGAGTCTTTGGAGCGCCGCACTAAAGAGCTATTCACCAGACTCTTCCAGCTCTGTCTGCTGTGTGCCAAACCTTGGGTCTCTGCACTAAATTTCTCAGTTCTTTTAGCAATAATGTCAGCCTATCATTTCTCTCTCACTCTCACTCTCTCTCTCTCTCTGTGAGACTGACCTGGATACCATCAGCATTCTGTGACATGTCCACCAGGGTCTGTGTCAAGGTATCCATGAAGTTTTTCTGGGCCTGTTGTGAGTCTCCTACAAACATAAACACCAGTACCGTTATCTTTTTCCCATTATTTTTGTTTAAAGCCCAACCGACTGCGTACAGCCATATCAGGGCTATGACCGCTTCAAAACACATAACATTTCAACAGGAAAAACGGAACAGAATATTAAGCACATGTATCAATGCATTCGCGCACATAATCTAAGGAGATGCTCCTGGCATTGACCACTCCGTCCAATTAATCCCACAAGGCATTTAAAAAACATACCTGAATGCAAACTGAAGCATACCTAGGGACACCAAAGGATATATTATAACGATGGGCCTAAATTACCTAAAACTGCTTCTGCATATCTCATTTCCCTACAGCCAAAAATGCATGTAACACATGTACCCAAATATCAGTTCTAAGAGAAAGTAGGTAAGACTTTATCGAACACATACAGGTGAATGGACCAGCAAGGCAGAAAATGATAAGAAGAAATGACAGAAAGCAAAGGAGGAAGGCAAAGCAAAAAGAGTGACAGAAAAGAAATTTCTAGCACAGAATTTCCAGAAAGTGGGGATACTATTTGTACCGAAAGAGCCCAAGGGGGGAACCACCAGCACAATAATCACTTAACGCCATGCAGTTCAACACTATCAGTCTATGGTCATCGTCATCTAATCCTGTTTAACTCAATGGAGTCGCAGTCAAATAGTGTTTGTCGACCCCTGAAATCGCGCGTTTTCGGCCATTTTTAAAAAAAATATTAAAAAATAACCAAACAAAATAGAAACAAACAGTAAAGTGCAAAAGAAAGGCAGGAACTTGCTACATTACATTCTACTCACAGTTTGTGTGCTGATTTCCCACTTGAATGCAGAAATTACTCCAATTAAGGTATCTAAACAGCATTCTGAACAAAAGTTTTGAACCACATGATACACCACAAAGCAATGTATATTAGAGCCAATGCTAGAGACAAACTCGTCTGAATCCAAGAAATCATCCCTATCTTCGACAGATAATTCACCAACAAGATCTAATTCATCATCAGATCCTTCAGCTTGGATAATATCGATCGCCTCTTGCACAGAAAACATACGCCGGTTCCGCAGTCACCTTGCCGCCATTGTGAAAAAGTAGGTGAATACAGCGTCGCTTACTGACTCCAGAATCTTAGTTACAACAAAGGCTGTATGATGATTAGATACGTTCTAAGGGAAGCAATCAATGCATAGATGATTATACTTTGATTTTCAGGAGTTTTCTCCCTCGAATACCGCTCATGTTTTAAATAAAAAAATGGCATTTTCCAACGGCGCTTGCCTGCCATCACGATTCAAACCATGGTACAAATGGACGGCACCAGGCTGCCGTCAAGACTGCATTGAGTTAACTACAGTCACCAGACAGCTGATGAGAAGCTGCAGCAGAGAAAAGGATCCTCCATCTCTCTCTGCTTTGTGGTAAGATGTGTTGTCATGTACCATCAATGGTGAATCATTCAACAGTGTTTTAAGTTTCTGCTTCTCTCTGTGTGTTGTGGTAAGATGTGTTGTCATGTACCATCAATGGTGAATCATTCAACAGTGTTTTAAGTTTCTGCTTCTCTCTGTATGTTGTGGTAAGATGTGTTGTCATGTACCATCAATGGTGAATCATTCAACAGTGTTTTAACTTTCTGCTTCTCTCTGTGTGTTGTGGTAAGATGTGTTGTCATGTACCATCAATGGTGAATCATTCAACAGTGTTTTAAGTTTCTGCTTCTCTCTGTGTGTTGTGGTAAGATGTGTTGTCATGTACCATTAATGGTGAATCATTCAACTGTGTTTTAAGTTTCTGCTTCTCTCTGTGTGTTGTGGTAAGATGTGTTGTCATGTACCATCAATGGTGAATCATTCAACAGTGTTTTAAGTTTCTGCTTCTCTCTGTGTGTTGTGGTAAGATGTGTTGTCATGTACCATCAATGGTGAATCATTCAACTGTGTTTTAAGTTTCTGCTTCTCTCTGTGTGTTGTGGTAAGATGTGTTGTCATGTACCATCAATGGTGAATCATTTAACAGTGTTTTAAGTTTGTTTGGGACTGCTGGACTCAGTATGTTCATCACAAACGTTCTGTAGTAATCTGAACAGTTTGTCCCACTGACACGCAGCATGCCATCAATACATCAATACACTTGAGTTATCATAGGCGTGTATCATCATCATCTTTAAATTTCCTTGCTTTCTTCTGACTTGATCGGTCTTGAAAAGACAGGAGTGTCCTACTCTGACAACTGTCTCTTAGTTCTGACTCATATCTTCTAAACCATGTTTCACCGATGGCAACTGTCACCTGTTGGCGTCACTGTGTTCAGTGTTGACTCATATCTTGTAAACCATGTTTCACAGATGGCAACTTTCACCTGTTGGCGTCACTGTGTTCATTGTTGACTCATATCATCTAAACCATGTTTCACCCATGGCAACTTTCACCTGTTGGCGTCACTGGGTTCAGCGTTGGCCACTGCACTCTTTGATACCACCACTCTCCTCCAAATGGCTCTGTCTTGACTTTTGTGGACAACTTCTTGAATATTTAGGCCACTGATATTGGCAATTATTCCATTTAAAAGCTGCCTGTGTCACCCTCATCTGTACTGTTTAACAAATTCTCTGCACCAGTGAGGCATGCCAGTTTTTGCTCTTCAGTGCGGCAATGCAAGGCCCACCTTGGTGCAACACGTCTCATTCTAAATTTACTTGTTAAAAACTGAATGGACTGATCTACCACTAATATCAATGTCATGACAGATCCCTTTGCACATCTCTCACATGTCTTTATAGCTACAATTTTCTTAACATTTTTCTTGTCAGTAGCTTAAAGCCCAGCCGACTGCGTACAGCCATATCAGGGCTATAACCGTTTCAAAACACACCATACTTCAACTTTGTTATGGCTATCCTATAAACACTTCAAAACGTACACAATACTTCATCGGGCAAGAAGAGGAAAAGAAAATACAGTACAAATGTCAATGCATTCATGCATAATTATATTGATATAATCTAAGGAGATGCCTCCGGCGTTGACCACTCCGGCCAATTTATTGCACAGGGGATTTAAAAAAACATACCTGAATACAAACTAAACCATAACTAATGACACTGAAACATATACAAAAACAGGCCTAAATTCCCTAAAATTGCTTCTGTATCTCATTTCCCTAGAACCAAAAATGTACTTACTACATGTACCCAGGTATCAATCCTAAGACAAAGTATGTAAGACTTTACTGAACACATGCAAGTGAATGGACCAGCAAGGCAGAAAATGACAGGAAGAAATGACAGAAAGCAAAAGAGGAAGAAAGAAACAGAGTGACAGAAAAGAGTAAATTTCTAGCACAGAATGTCCAGAAGGTGGGAATACTATTTATACTGAAAGAGTCCCCATCATCCCCATGGGGGGGAAGTTGCTTCGACTGGCCTCTACGAACTATGTTTGCCTTGAACATCATTTTGTCTGTTTTATAGAATGACATTGCGGGTGTGACTTTTCAGAGTTTTTTTTCTTCTTCTTTTCAGCTTTCTCAGCATATTCTGAAGCCAAAAGCACCAGTAACAAAGGAGTTAATGACAAACACATATGACGTACAAAGATAACACTAAAAACTCAGGCCTCAATGTCCCTCCCCAACCTTTATGCCAACACATTCACACACACTTTCTCTCTCACACACATACACACACATGAACACAGACACACACAGAGAACACACACACATGCACACACACACACGCATGCACACACACACACACACACACAGACATACACACACACACACACACACACACACACACAGAACACACACAGCCTCCTCACCAGCAGTTTCAGCAGCCTTGGCCAGCTTTTCAAACTGCTGCACAACCTCTGGATTCTGTGACATGAGCGAAGCCATCGTTTCTTCAAACTGCGCCGCAAACTGCTCTGAAAACATCTCTGAGAAGTCCTCGGACAGTGGATCCGCCTCTGCACCCTGCAGGCACACAAAGTGATGATGCCATTATATTGTTATACTCTTTTTCTTTTCTGGTGTCTGTGTAAGTGTGTCATAAGCATGCTTCTGTTCACAATCTGCTCTTATTGATGAATTATGTAACTGACAGATATTTTTCATACTGTTTAGTCAGTGCCTATGGCTGGGTGACCCTCCAAAAGAGGAAAGCCTATGACAAGTCTGGATTAAGGCTGACACAATGCATGGTTTTTATTCTAAGTGTCTAAAGCCCAGCCGACTGCACACAGCGATATCCAGGCTAAAACCGTTTCAAAACGTTCACAGCAGTTTGACGAGGAAAAAAATGAAACCGCACACAAACACCTGGATAGAAAATTAAGTATACATATCAATGAATTTGCACACATAATCTGAATATATGCCCCTGGCGCTGATCATTTCATCCAATTTATCTCCAGATGGTTTAAAAAAAACAAAAAACAACCTAACTACAAATGTTAATTATAGATACTAAAAGTAAAACATATATCTAGGTTTTAAAAACAAACCTGGATACATTTGTATTATTGTACATTATTATTGTATATCATAATCAGACTTTTTAGTTTTAGTATAATGCTCTTCTCCAAAGTCACTGGAACTCACTACGCATTCCTCACAATCAGACTTTTTAGTTTTAGTATAATGCTCTTCTCCAAAGTCACTGGAACTCACTACGCATTATGCATAATCAGACTTTTTAGTTTTAGTATAATGCTCTTCTCCAAAGTCACTGGAACTCACTACGCATTATGCATAATCAGACTTTTTAGTTTTAGTATAATGCTCTTCTCCAAAGTCACTGGAACTCACTACGCATTATGCATAATCAGACTTTTTAGTTTTAGTATAATGCTCTTCTCCAAAGTCACTGGAACTCACTACGCATTATGCATAATCAGACTTTTTAGTTTTAGTATAATGCTCTTCTCCAAAGTCACTGGAACTCACTACGCATTCCTCATAATCAGACTTTTTAGTTTTAGTATAATGCTCTTCTCCAAAGTCACTGGAACTCACTACGCATTATGCATAATCAGACTTTTTAGTTTTAGTATAATGCTCTTCTCCAAAGTCACTGGAACTCACTACACATTCCTCATAATCAGACTTTTTAGTTTTAGTATAATGCTCTTCTCCAAAGTCACTGGAACTCACTACGCATTCCTCACAATCAGACTTTTTATTGGTGCACGGAGAACTCAAGCTGTTAGGCAAACTGATCACATTCCAGTATGTTGTTGTACAGTCTGCATCTTTGAAGGGTGCGCATGCTGCGTGCTGTCATGTTCACATAAGCCAGCCACTGACATGACTTACACTAGTTACAGGATCTTTAACTCATTGACGACGTGGCTAAATGGACCCAGGCAATTTCCTGAGACGCACTATTTTTAGCAGTTTTACAAAAATTCTGAGCCCCTTCTATTTGCAATAAAAACATAAAGTTATACATTTTTAGAAATCTCATTATGTCTACTTTTTAGAAATGAAACCAACTTGTATGAGTAATTCAGGTAAACTTTCCAAAATGTTAGGTCAAAATGCTATGTAAATGCAAAAAATAAAAAAGTTCTGAAGTCATATTTACACACATGCAACATTATGAAATCAGTTCATTGTCAAATATTTTCCTACCTTTAGTCTTTTTGGGTCAAATGATGGCAGGAGAAGCTTTGAACAGCAAAATTTCAGTCAGTTTGATCCTTTTCATAGTCACTTATGCCACAAAATAAAAAAAGATTATCAGTCACAGTCACTTGGGGTACGGCAAAAACAAGCCCAATTCAGACGAGGAAAAGTGTTGGCAGACAGTCTAAGGGAAGGAACTGTGTAGTGGTAGGTTACAACTTGATGACTGGTTGATTTCCCTTGAATAGCAAGGCTGCTTCACACAGAGAAAATGAAAGCGGCATGTCGTTTATGACGTCACAGACGGCCGCTTCACATGAAGCGGCTCATCGTCAATGAGTTAATGTGCATGATGTCTGATATTCCACATGTGTACACAAATGACAGGGGCTTAAGCTGTAAGGCACTGGTAGGTCTGTACACATGTAGATCTGGAGACTGAAACTGTCCTCCATCTTTTATTCCCCCAGCTGAGGGTGTCTGGGCGGAACAAACCCATGAC
Source organism: Monoplex corrugatus (assembly GCA_030674185.1). Taxonomy (NCBI): domain Eukaryota; kingdom Metazoa; phylum Mollusca; class Gastropoda; order Littorinimorpha; family Ranellidae; genus Monoplex; species Monoplex corrugatus. The sequence continues at coordinate 1,496,748 of JAPXFY010000034.1, forward strand.
CTTTCCAACCGAAAGTCTGACATTTACCCACTCCCCCCCCCCAATTTTCTGCCACCTTAACCTTCTCGCATTTGCATATCTCGCAGAGAAACTTCTTCCAACATTCGTGGTTTTTCAGCTTTTTTCAAGGGGTTGGAATGGGAGTGTTTGCAGGAAACTAAATTTGGGACGTGATTGTGATGGAAATATTTTGTGAGCCATTATGACACTACCACACACATTTCAAATCTGTACATCAAATCTGAAAGCTATCCGCAATAACCTCCAGTTAAATTGTCTGATGATCCCACGAACAGGTTTCACTTTCTTTGACTGATTTCATTAAACCCAAGAAAAATAACTACAATGTGTCCATGCAAGCGTCCGCCACCACTTCAACAATAATTACAGTGTTGGAAACCCATATCTGACATGACCCTACTGCATTATATCTTCAGCAATCTGTTGATGGCAAAATAACACAAAACACACCTTTTGTTCCTACTTTTTTTTTCTTTTTTTTTCCCTCTTCTATTCCTACCACAAGGATTACAATCTCACTTGTTGTCACTTGTTCACCCCAAAGCCCCCTTAACCCTTTCACTCCCGCACTCCGGTCACCAGCATCCTGCATTGCCAACCATGTTAGCAAAGCAAAAACTTAACCCTTTGATTCCCTCACCCTATCCACCAGCTTCCTGCAGGAAGCTGGTGGATAGGGTGAGGGAATCAAAGGGTTAAGTTTTTGTAGTTGGTAGATAGGGTGCGGGAGTAAAAGGGTTAAAATCAAACGCAAAGTATCACACTCACACATGCATCCCATTAACTCTTAGGAGACACGCTCTCAAATGGCTGCTGAAACTGTCAAGACACACAGTTTTTGGTACTTTTTAAAAATGTTATATATGTTTAAAAACGTCATTATGTCTACTTTGTAACTGTGTAGACTGCTTGTTTATGCTTCTGGTTTACCATTAAAAAATGCATGCAAACAGCAAAAAAAAAAAAAAAAAAAAAAGAAAACAACCAAAAAAGTTCCGGATGTATATATACACACATGACTTATCAAATTGCTGCGTGTAATCCATTGAATATCCACACGTCACCAAACTGCACTGAACATGTCACTGGATGTACATCCTTCAATGGAAATCACTAAGAGTTCTGCTTTTATGAATATTTTGTCCCAAAAATTATCATATACAGGCATGGAGTCTAGATCCATTTGGACTCTTCGAAATTCCTTTTCTTGGGGGTACCGTCAAAACAAGCCAAAAATTGAGTTCCAACAGTCTGCTACTATCAAAGGGAAAGAAATCTACTTAGAAAAGTGGTTAAATTATGCTGTCAGCATAATCTCCTTTACAATAGTATGCCAAAAAAAAAAAAAAAATCATAAATCAGAGCTTTATAGTCAAGAGACTGAGCTATGCAACCTGAGCTGTGGAGCATCGCCAACTAGTTAAACATCCTAATCACATCTATATCAATGAAGAGACATGATGCTGATAATTTCGCCAAGTCCGACACACTTGAACACAGGTTTCAGATTTACAGTCACATCAGTACACGGATTCCAGTTTTCGCTCACCTGAGGCTTACCACCTGCAGCTCCGGCATCAGCCTGGGATGTGGATGTGGATGTTGTGTCGGCAGATGCTGTTTCCGATGCTTCACTCAGCTTCACCTTGTCAAAATCTTCCAGGGCACCTGTGAGGATCATCAGATGTCAAGTTGTTTTTTGTCTTTTTGTTTGTTTTACTTTTTGTTTAAATCTAGCAGACTGAGTACAGCCATATCAGGGCTATGACCTGTTTCCAAACATACATAGTACTTCAACTGGAAAAAAAAAAAAGAAAAGAAAATCTAAGTACACAAATCAATAAATTTGTGCACATAATCTAAGGAGATGCCCCTGGTGTTGACCACTCTGTCCAATTTATCACAAAGAAGATTTAAAAAACATACCTGAATACAAATTTTAACATAAATAACAAAACTAAACTGTATAAAAAACAGGTCTTAATTACCTAAAATTGCTTCAGCATATATCTCATTTCGCTAGTGCCAAAAATGCACTTAAATACAAGTATCCAATTAACAATCTTAAGTGAAAGTATGTAAGACTTTATCGAACACATACAAGTGAATGGACCAGCAAGGCAGAAAACGATAGGAAGAAATGACAGAAAGCAAAGGAGGAAGAAAGAAACAAAGAGAGTGACAGAAAAGAGGAAATTTCTAGCGCAGAATTTCCAGAAGGTGGGGATACTGTTTATACTGAAAGAGTCCCCGGCATCCCCACTGGGGGAAATGTCAGTTCAGTGCTGGCATTGTTTGCAAGAGAGACTCACAACATTCAGACAGTTCCCTGTGTCTCACCTGTCTCACCCGTCTCATCTGTCTCACCTGTCGGTGTCACTGGGTTCAGTGTTGGCCGCCACACATTTTGACCACAATCTCCCTCCAGGCCGCTCTGTCTTGACTTTTGTGGACAGTTTGTTGAATATTTAAGGCCATTGATGTTGGTTATGTTCTCCATGTATGAGACCAGAGGTCTGCCTTTCTTCCTTTTCGTCTCTGTTTTTTCTTGAAAGATGGTTGCTATGACTATGAGCTCTGTTTTTCCTTGAAAGATGGTTGCTATGAGGTCTGTGTTCTTGCTGCATGACACATGGCCAATGTAACTTAGTCTTCAGCATGTGAACAACTTCATCATCATCATCATGTCGAGCTTGCTCGGCTATCCATGACACGTTGCTTCCATCCTTCTCTGTCAGACATTGCAGTAGGTAGTTCATCATACTGACAGCCCGTATCATCCATCAGTTGGTCGATGAAGGTCTTCTTTGGACGTCCTGGTCTTTGTTTGCCATGGCTGGGTCTCCTTAGTAGAACATTCCCCACCAGTTCTTCTTTGCTATGCCAGCAGTGTCCCGCGAAGCATAGTCTTTGTTGACGTATTGATTTACTGATTGGTAGGATCTTACCATATAACTCTTTTGTTAGTCGGATGTTCTCTCCAGGATTTGTTCAGGGCTGCGCGCAGCATTCATGTGTATGCACCATCGATCTTCTTTTCCAATGTATCCTCCGCTGATGTGCACACCGCCATGCTGCTCTCCATGGTTTCACTGTAACCCTAGGAAGGGTGGCTGATGGGTGCTCGGCCTTGCCAAAGGGCCTCCTTAATTCTGCTACATAATAAGTCAGCAAATCCCAACTAGACTATAACATAAGTATTAACATTATAATTGTGTGCTGACAGGGTTGCCAGCAGTACAAAATTCTCAACAGCAGAGGTTTCATAACAACAGAACATGAACTAGATGAACTTCATGAAGAAAAGAAAGCATGATTCGATGCATAACACTGCTGCTTATAGAACAACACCAGTTACCAATCAAACCTTGCTGCCAGTAGGTAAGTGTAGGCCTTGTGGTTGCATGATGCCATTTTGATGGTTCTTTTACCACCCAACATGACAGACCATCTCTGCATAAATCAAACAACACACATCCTGAGATCTTGAAAACAGAAGCTTCTCGTGGTGCCAAAATGGATCTTAACCCTTTCCCATTTTATCCCGCCGCAGCCCACCGACCGGAAAACACTGCTTTTTATTTACGCCCGCCGCCGGTCACTTAGGCCTGGTGGGGAATTTCCATCGCGCTCTAAGCACAAGAGGTTACACACGCCTCATGAATGAAGTTTCCCGCGAAAGTCAGGATTAACCAATCACAGAATTATACTGAGTTTGGTACCACACATCGCCTCATTTACAAGATACCGGTCAGCGTCTGACCTTTTCATTCACACGCTTTTGAAAATCTCTGAATAGTAGGAAGAGTTTCTGAGCAAAATCTGCAAATGGGAAAGGGTTAAATGGGCTGGAGAACTTGCATT
>JAPXFY010000034.1:1505732-1508232 GCA_030674185.1 Monoplex corrugatus
TGCTTGGACAGCTCCATATGCGCTCCTCCCAAATTCGCCAGCAATTATCTGACAGATTTCCTGAGCCTGCACAAAACCCTATGCGCTGACGAGGTCTTGAAACGGGGAAAGCGGAGAAGGGACCTATCAAACAGTAAGCTGACACCACCAGAATGGTGGAAACGTTAAGATGGGCAGCCAACAGGCCAGTGGACCTATCAAACAGTAAGCTGACACCACCAGAATGATGGAAACGTTAAGATGGGCAGCAAACAGGCCAGTGGACCTATCAAACACTAAGCTGACACCACCAGAATGATGTAAACGTTAAGATGGGCAGCCAACAGGCCAGTGGACCTATCAAACACTAAGCTGACACCACCAAAATGATGGAAACGTTAAGATGGGCAGCCAACAGGCCAGTGGACCTATCAAACACTAAGCTGACACCACCAGAATGATGGAAACGTTAAGATGGGCAGCCAACAGGCCAGTGGACCTATCAAACAATAAGCTGACACCACCAGAATGATGGAAACGTTAAGATGGGCAGCCAACAGGCCAGTGGACCTATCAAACACTAAGCTGACACCACCAGAATGATGTAAACGTTAAGATGGGCAGCCAACAGGCCAGTGGACCTATCAAACACTAAGCTGACACCACCAGAATGATGGAAACGTTAAGATGGGCAGCCAACAGGCCAGTGGACCTATCAAACACTAAGCTGACACCACCAGAATGATGGAAACGTTAAGATGGGCAGCAAACAGCCAGTGGACCTATCAAACAGTAAGCTGACACCACCAGAATGATGGAAACGTGAAGATGGGCAGCCAACAGGCCAGTGGACCTATCAAACAGTAAGCTGACACCACCAGAATGATGGAAACGTGAAGATGGGCAGCCAACAGGCCAGTGGACCTATCAAACAGTAAGCTGACACCACCAGAATGATGGAAACGTTAAGATGGGCAGCCAACAGGCCAGTGGACCTATCAAACAGTAAGCTGACACCACCAGAATGATGGAAACGTGAAGATGGGCAGCCAACAGGCCAGTGGACCTATCAAACACTAAGCTGACCCACCAGAATGATGGAAACGTGAAGATGGGCAGCAAACAGACCAGTGGACCTATCAAACACTAAGCTGACACCACCAGAATGATGGAAACGTGAAGATGGGCAGCCAACAGGCCAGTGGACCTATCAAACACTAAGCTGACACCACCAGAATGATGGAAACGTTAAGATGGGCAGCAAACAGACCAGTGGACCTATCAAACAGTAAGCTGACACCACCAGAATGATGGAAACGTGAAGATGGGCAGCCAACAGGCCAGTGGACCTATCAAACACTAAGCTGACACCACCAGAATGATGGAAACGTTAAGATGGGCAGCAAACAGACCAGTGGACCTATCAAACAGTAAGCTGACACCACCAGAATGATGGAAACGTGAAGATGGGCAGCCAACAGGCCAGTGGACCTATCAAACACTAAGCTGACACCACCAGAATGATGGAAACGTGAAGATGGGCAGCAAACAGACCAGTGGACCTATCAAACAGTAAGCTGACACCACCAGAATGATGGAAACGTGAAGATGGGCAGCAAACAGGCCAGTGGACCTATCAAACACTAAGCTGACACCACCAGAATGATGGAAACGTTAAGATGGGCAGCAAACAGGCCAGTGGACCTATCAAACAGTAAGCTGACACCACCAGAATGATGGAAACGTTAAGATGGGCAGCAAACAGGCCAGTGGACCTATCAAACAGTAAGCTGACACCACCAGAATGATGGAAACGTGAAGATGGGCAGCCAACAGGCCAGTGGACCTATCAAACACTAAGCTGACACCACCAGAATGATGGAAACGTGAAGATTGGCAGCCAACAGGCCAGTGGACCTATCAAACAGTAAGCTGACACCACCAGAATGATGGAAACGTTAAGATGGGCAGCAAACAGACCAGTCTTTTTTATGTTTTGGGCTGGGACTAAACTCAAGATATCAAATCTTGAATCCATGGTTCTACCAAAAGATACAATGCATGCACAATTTAACTCTATTAGAGCTCAATTAGATTCAGGCAGCCGAGATGTGGTTTCTAAGAAGAATGTTGAGAGTTCCAAAGACAGCAAAGAAAACAAATGAGACAGTCTTGATGGAGGCAGACACAAGTACATCACTCCCAAAGAAGATTAGGAAAAGACAGGCAACATTTATGGGCCATTTTATGAGGAAGGGGGATTTGGAGCACTTGGTCACAACGGGAAAGCTGGAGGGAAAGAGAGCACCAGGTAGACCCAGGGAGAGAATGCTGGACGGACTTGCAGAGTGGCTGGTGATGAGGAGGGTGAGGGAGATGCTAGGGGCAACGAGAGATAGAGACAAATGGAAGTCCATGGTCGCCAACGCCATGCGGCAGGGCACCTGATGATGATGATGATGATGATGATGGTGATGATGACGATGATGATGATGATGATGAGAGTTCAATTCTGAAAGGG
>JAPXFY010000034.1:1513232-1520732 GCA_030674185.1 Monoplex corrugatus
TTTATTTATTTATTATTTATTACTTATTTATTTATTTATTATTTATTACTTTTTTTATTTTTATTTATTTACTTTTATTTTATTTATTTATTTATTTATTTATTTATTTATTTATTTATTTATTCATTTTTGATCACCGCATCCAAGGAGGTTACCTTTGCACTCACCTTTTGTTCTGTTCCAATTTTCTGCGACACTTTAATGGCCACAGAAACTGTTGCTTTTTTTTCTTTTCTTTTTTTAACAATGCAATGATGATGATGTCGATGAGAATGATAATCACGATGCTATGGAGTTTTACTTAGGATTGAGACTGTGTGACGTGACAGGGCTGTACTCTACGCTTACTATCATCATATATCCTGACCTCAACCAGGCCCGAGAGATACAGACACCTGCAGTGCTGGTCAGAAGATTTGAGCAACACCCTCATGACGCATCTGTGAAGTGGATAAGACTCGACTGTGTGGTCATAGTCTTTTCTTTTCTTTTTTTGTTTTATAATCAAAGGACACAACTCTTGAGAATTATCTCCCATGTTGTATAAAACTTCTCAAATCTAACACAGCTTACGCTACCCACTCAGTTAGCACAGAAGCAGACACAAAGTACAAAAACAGCAAGCTCAGAACACTCCTCAAAAAAGGAGCGCCCAAGCCCACCTTTATACTCTGCAACTACCCTACACACAACTATGAGAGAGGAGAGAAATACATACAATATATTGGTCTTATGTTCAAGATTGACATAGTCTTTTATTTTTGAACTGACCAAACACACATACATTGACAAGACAGAACATATACATGGTTGCTTGGTCCAAATTGTCGAATACAGTAGAAGCAGTTGTAATACAGCCTTGAAAATGCAGGAAAGAAAACCTTCAATGAATCAAACAAACGTCTGATATATTCCTAAAGACAACACCACAAAAATCATTTGCAAGAGGAACCGATCGCCTTCCAGAATTCCCCAATGCTGGATTCAGTTCTTTACAAAGATGGTGAAGCTGGAAGAGAAACGAAAAAAAAAATTTTAAAAAAAGGAGAGAGAGAGATGGGGGAGAGGGAGGGGGGAGGGGAGGGGGAGAAAGGGAGGGAGTAAGTGTGAGTGTAGAAAAAATTATCCTCTACACAGCCAACAGGAATGAAATATGGTTCTGGGACCCAGTGGCCCTGGGAGTAACAAGGCAAGAAACTGGTGGTTCCATTCTCTGCACCACCGTTCACTGTTAACCCCTTAACTGACTTGTGGACCAGTCAGTCTTCTCCAGCACTGGGAACATTCATCACTGTCCCCTTGCTAAAAGGGCAGTGGTCTCTGTGGGGACGCCATGAGAAAAAAAAAGGCGACAAAATGACAAGTGAGAGAAAGGAGGGAGGTTTGACAATGATAAGGGGGGTAGGGGGATAGGCAACGAAAATAGGGAAGGAGGGACAGATTGAAAGCATGAGGTGATGAGGCAAGCAAAGAGAGAAGGAAACAGAGACAGAGAAACACAGAGATAGCGAAACACAGAGATAGAGAAACACAGAGGTAGAGAAACACAGAGATAGAGAAACACGAGATAGCGAAACACAGAGATAGCGAAACACAGAGATAGAGAAACACGAGATAGCGAAACACAGAGATAGCGAAACACAAGCGAAACACAGAGATAGAGAAACACAGATAGCGAAACACAGAGATAGCGAAACACAGAGATAGCGAAACACAAAAGAGAATAGCGAAACACAAGAGAAACACAGAGATAGCGAAACACAGAGATAGAGAAACACAGAGATAGCGAAAACACAGAGATAGCGAAACACAAGAGAAACACAGAGATAGCGAAACACAAGAGAAACACAGAGATAGAGAAACACGAGATAGCGAAACACAGAGATAGCGAAACACAGAGATAGCGAAACAAAGAGAAACAGAGAGATAGAGAAACACAGAGATAGAAACACAGAGAAACACAGAGATAGAGAAACAAGAGATAGAGAAACACAGAGATAGAGAAACACAGAGATAGAGAAACACAGAGAGAAAACAGAGAGAAATAGAGAAACACAGAGATAGGAAACACAGAGAGAAACAGAGAGATAGAGAAACACAGAGATAGCGAAACACAAGAGAAACACAGAGATAGAGAAACACAGAGATAGCGAAACACAAGAGAAACACAGAGATAGGAAACACGAGATAGAGAAACACAGAGATAGCGAAACACAGAGATAGGAAACACAGAGATAGAGAAACGAAACACAGAGATAGAGAAACACAGAGAGAAACACAGAGATAGAGAAACACAGAGATAGAGAAAAACACAGAAGAGAAAACACAGAGATAGCGAAACACAGAGATAGAGAAACACAAGAAACAAGAGATAGGAAACACAGAGATAGAGAAACACAAGGAAACACAGAGATAGAGAAACACAGAGATAGAGAAACACGGAAACACAGAGATAGAGAAACACAGAGATAGAGAAACACAGAGATAGAGAAACACAGAGATAGAGAAACACAGAGATAGAGAAACACAAGAGAAACACAGAGATAGAGAAACACAGAGATAGAGAAACACAGAGATAGAGAAACACAGAGAAACACAGAGATAGGAAACACAGAGATAGAGAAACACAAGATAGAGAAACAACAGAGATAGAGAAACACAGAGATAGAGAAAACACAGAGATAGAAACACAGAGATAGAGAAAACACAGAACAGAGAAAAACACAGAGATAGCGAAACACAGAGATAGAGAGAAACACAGAGATAGAGAAACACAGAGAACACAGAGATAGAGAAACACAAGAGAAACACAGAGATAGAGAAACACAAGAGAAACACAGAGATAGAGAAACACAGAGATAGAGAAACACAAGACGAGATAGCAGAAACACAGAGATAGAGAAACACAGAGATAGAGAAACACAAGAGAAACACAGAGATAGAGAAACACAGAGATAGAGAAACACAGAGATAGAGAAAACACAGAGATAGGAAACACAGAGATAGAGAAACACAAGAGAAACAACAGAGATAGAGAAACACAGAGATAGAGAAACACAGAAGATAGAGAAACACAGAGATAGACGAGAAAACACAGAGATAGAGAAACACAATAGAGATAGAGAAACACAGAGATAGAGAAAACACAGAGATAGAGAACACAGAGATAGAGAACACAGAGATAGAGAAACACAGAGATAGAGAAACACAGAGATAGAGAAAAAAACACGATGGAACACAGAGATAGAGAAACAGAGATAGGAAACAGAGAAGAAACACAGAGATAGAGAAACACAGAGATAGGAAACACAGAGAGATAGGAGAAACACAGAGATAGCGAAACAGAGAGATAGAGAAACACAGAGATAGAGAGAAACACAGAGATAGAGAAACACAGAGATAGAGAAACACAGAGATAGGAAACACAGAGATAGGAAGAAAACACAGAGATAGAGAAACACAGAGATAGCGAAACACAGAGATAGGAAACACAGAGATAGGAAACAAGAGATAGAGAAACACAGAGATAGGAAACACAGAGATAGAGAAACACAGAGATAGAGAAACACAGAGATAGAGAAACACAGAGATAGCGAAACACAGAGATAGAGAAACACAGAGATAGAGAAACACAGAGATAGAGAAACACAGAGATAGAGAAACACAGAGATAGAGACACACAGAGATAGCGAAACACAGAGATAGCGAAACACAGAGATAGCGAAACACAGAGATAGCGAAGCACAGAGATAGAGAAACAGAGAGGGAAGGAAACAGAGAGGGAAGGAAACAGACAGGGAAGGAAACAGACAGGGAAGGAAACAGAGAGGGAAGGAAACAGAGAGGGAAGGAAACAGAGAAGGGAAGGAAACAGAGAAGGGAAGGAAACAGAGAGGGAAGGAAACAGAGAGGGAAGGAAACAGAGAGGGAAGGAAACAGAGAAGGGAAGGAAACAGAGAGGGAAGGAAACAGAGAGGGAAGGAAACAGACAGGGAAGGAAACAGACAGGGAAGGAAACAGAGAGGGAAGGAAACAGAGAGGGAAGGAAACAGAGAGGGAAGGAAACAGAGAGGGAAGGAAACAGAGAGGGAAGGAAACAGACAGGGAAGGAAACAGAGAGGGAAGGAAACAGAGAGGGAAGGAAACAGAGAGGGAAGGAAACAGAGAGGGAAGGAAACAGACAGGGAAGGAAACAGAGAGGGAAGGAAACAGAGAGGGAAGGAAACAGAGAGGGAAGGAAACAGAGAGGAAAGGAAACAGAGAGGGAAGGAAACAGAGAGGGAAGGAAAAAGGGAGGTAAACAATAAAGAGATAAAGAACCAGATAGACATTGACACTGACAGACACAGTTTCAAGCCAACAAAAGAAGGAAATATATAAATGAAAGCTTGTTTTCTGAATAATCCGTTAAGAATAAAATGCCCAAACGAATTTATGTTGCAAGAAAGCTTGTTTTCTGAATAATCCGTTAAGAATAAAATGCCCAAACGAATTTATGTTGCAAGAAAGCTTGTTTTCCAAACTAATCCGTTAAGAATGACATGCCCAAACGAATTCATGTTGCAAGAAAGCTTGTTTTCCAAACTAATCCGTTAAGAATGACATGCCCAAACGAATTCATGTTGCAAGAAAGCTTGTTTTCTCAATAATCCGTTAAGAATAAAATGCCCAAACGAATTTATGTTGCAAGAAAGCTTGTTTTCTGAATAATCCGTTAAGAATAAAATGCCCAAACGAATTTATGTTGCAAGAAAGCTTGTTTTCCAAACTAATCCGTTAAGAATGACATGCCCAAACGAATTCATGTTGCAAGAAAGCTTGTTTTCCAAACTAATCCGTTAAGAATGACATGCCCAAACGAATTCATGTTGCAAGAAAGTTTGTTTTCTAAGTAATCCGTTAAGAATGAAATGCCCAAACGAATTTATGTTACAAGAAAGCTTGTTTTCTAAAGAATCCGCTAAAACTAAAATGCCCAAACGAATTTATGTTAAAAGAAATAAGCTGTAACCGCTTCCCTGCAAATTAGGACCAAACACCAACAGCTTTATACTCTAATACTCAACCAGTAACCGTCTATACTATATCTTATAGCCATCAAAGTCCGTTGTTGGACGTAGGCCTTCCCCAGCTGCTTCCATTCACTTTGTTCCAGCGCTCTTCCTCTCTCCAGTTCTTGTCAAATCCATCTAAGTCATCTCTGCATCTAGTTTTCTGTCTTCCTCTATTGCCAGTGCCGTCTCTAGGTATCCAGAATGTGGTTTTTGTTGCCCAACGATTGTCCATTCTCAGGGTGAGATGTCCTGCCCAGTTCCATTTCAGTTTGTTGATGGTTTCCAGGATGTCTCGCACTTTTGTTCATTCTCTGATCCGCTGAGCCGTTTTTCAATCTTTGCAGGTGATACCTAGCATGAATATTTCATGTGTTCGCTGCACGGTTCTTCGTTTATAAACACTGTCACTAATGACGTCACCTTCAAAATCCTGAATGACGTCATCAACCTGACAGTTAAAGCGAGCAATTGATTTGGGTCTGCACAAACAAGGGAGGTAATCACGACAGCCAGAGAGAAAGGGACCTAACCAAGTGACACACTCTCTTCCTCTCATAGTTGCCTGCCTTGAAAAAAACTATCAGAAACTGACTGGGTAAAAATAAAACAAAAATAGTTCCAATGTTCTCTGAATGAACCTTTACCCTGTTTTAGGGGAAACATGAAATGGGTCATTTCAATACGTGTTTCGTCTGAGTGCAAGATTTCCCAGCGTAAACATTTTTTTTCCAAAGGCAAATATGAACCCACACCTCTCAGCATGTTTGATCAATACAGTGGAAATCTAGATGCTGAGGCAGACAGACGATAGCAGTATCATTACATAATCATGAATAGGATGCATTAATGTGCATAGACGTGCATGCTTACGAACGTAGGAAAGTGATGAAGACTCAAACTTAGGCTTTCATTTTGACATTACAACCAACACTCCAATTTCCTGCTTTATACACACACACACACACTCACACACACACACACACACACACATACACACACACAAACACACACACACACACACACACACACACACACACACGCACACACACACAGATATATACATATATATATGTGTGTGTGTCTATATATATACATATAATATGTATATGTATATATGCATATACGTATATGTCTAAGTGTATAGAGATAAACAAATAGATAGATAGATAGATAGATAGATCGATAGATAGATAGATACACAGATAGATAGATAGACAGATAGATAGATAGATAGATCGATAGATAGATAGATAGATAGATAGATAAACAGATAGATAGATAGAGAGATAGATAGATAGATAGATAGGTCGATAGATGGATAGATAGATAGATAGATGGACAGATAGACAGAGAGACGGACAGACAGATAGATAGATAGACAGATAGATAGATACATAGATAGATAGATGGACAGATAGACAGAGAGACGGACAGATAGATAGATAGACAGACAGACAGACAGATAGATTGATAGATAGATAGATAGATAGATAGATAAATAGATAGATAGATAGATAGACAGATACATACATACATACATGCATACATGGATAGATAGATAGATAGATATATAGATAGACAGATAGATAGATAGATAATAGACTGATACTGGCAAAGTCTCTCTCCTCACACTCCTTGATCTGTCTGCAGCCTTTGATACCATTGATCATGGTATTCTCCTTTCTAGACTTCATCATACTTTTGGCATCTCTGACATTGCTCTGTCTTGGTTCACTTCATACCTATCAAACAGAAAACAAACCGTTCTCATCAATGGCACTTACTCTCAACCTGCATACCTGACCTGTGGTGTTCCACAAGGATCTGTCCTTGGCCCTGTTCTTTTCACTCTTTACACCTCCCCCCTGTCCACCATCACCAACTCCCATTCTATAAAACACCACTTCTATGCTGATGACACCCAACTTCAAGACAGTGACTCACCTGATAATATACAGCGCCTGTTGACTCGCACCACTGAGTGTTACTCGGACATTAAGAACTGGATGACACACAATAGACTTCAGCTTAATGACGACAAAACAGAAGCTATCCTCATTGGCACCCGTCAGAAACTTTCTCAGCTGCCTCCTCTTTCTCTCCCATTATGTAACACATCAGTCCCAATTTCTGATTCAGCTAAAAACCTTGGTGTCTGCATTGACTCTACCCTCTCCATGAACAACTTTGTTTCTCAAACTGCCAGATCCTGCTACTATCATCTCCATCGTATAAAGCTGATCAGGAAGTATCTCTCTGTCGAAACAACTGCAAAACTCGTTCTCTCCTTCATAATGTCTCGCATTGACTATTGCAATTCACTCCTGTCTGGTCTTCCTGCCTCCACCATTCACATCCTACAGCGCATTCAAAACAATGCTGCACGCCTTGTACTCAAAAAGAAAAAAGCTGACCACATATCTCCTCTCCTGGCACAACTTCACTG